>JAUKPP010254496.1:2216-12364 GCA_032273245.1 Phyllaplysia taylori
CTGTAAAAAAAATAAAAAAAAAATTCAAAACTACAACACCCTCCACCCCCCCCCCCCCCCTTTTTTTTTTAAATAAAAAAATTATTTTTTCCCCCCCTTTTACATGTCAGCTATTACTGAAACAACTCCAAGGCCGCAAGTGCTGAAAAAAACATCTTTCTCTTTTGACTACCTCAACTGAGCTGTTGATTTCTTGTCTATGATAAAGAGAATAGAAGAGAAGAAAAGAAAAGAAAGGTCATCTTTATTCATCCCCGTGGGGAAATTCATTTTGCAACATTACTGTGTTTAATTCTATTTTCGGGACATCAATAATTAGCTCAAATTTGTCTAACTATACTATTTCGTAATACTCGGTGCTAAAAATACGTTAAAACCCCATTCAAAATGCACTTTGAGACTTTACGCACTAGATTGCTGACTATTGTCCTAACAAATTTTGCCACTAAGGCCGATTAAAAAAAGCTACAGACAACTCAATAACGCTTTCAAAACTTGGTAGGATATTGATATCTGACTCAAGAGGTTGGTAAACCGAATAGCGATAGCAAAATCTAATTTGTATATATTATAGGCTAATAGTTTGCTCCCCTTCTTTAGGAGAGGAGGAGCTGGACCTTTTTGGTCCAAATATAATGATTGTCTGTTTTGGGTTATCTAATATCGCAAGTAGACCACGTCTATGTGTCCATCTTGTTAAACAGGGTAGTAGTGTGCTGTCAAATCTGCCCAATACGACCACTCACCAATAAGAAAAAAAAGTGCTCCTTTCAGGCAGGTGGTTGTCTTGGATAGAGGTAATGTAAAGGAAAAGTACAATCAGGGAGTAGATAAAACTGGTCGTTTTGTGAAGGTGGTCGTTTGAGCAGGTTCGACTGTACTCTGAATAGATCGCTGTGTCTAACAATCCTCTCACCTGAAAGGGTGGGGATATTTTCGTACGACCTAATATTTTATAAGACAAACATATTTTTTTTTTTTAGGATAGACCCAAACCTCTTTGATTAAATTACATACCTATAAACAAGTCCTGAAATTTTCCTAAGCTGACAAATACAGTTGAAGCTGTTTAAGCGACCACCTGTTCAAGACGACCACCTGAACAAAAGACCACTTTCCATCGACTCCAAAATCACATTTCTTCTATACATTATCCCTCTCTAAAACGACCACTTTCTTCTCGATATTTAGTGGTCCTCTTAGAAGGGTTTAACTGTACTCAGTTTGATGAGTGCCATGGTGCCATAGTCGCTGTAAAGGGACCAATCGTTTGTTTTGACGTCATTGGTAAAAAAACAACAACTCTAATGTTGATAAGATGATAGTGTCACGTATGTTTTCTTTAAATTATTGATCGATTTACCCCAAAGACGGCGGGAAATGGAAACATCCAAACATTCTGGGATTTTTTAAGCCAATAAATCTGCATCCATTTAAATTGTTCCTGGTGCTAAAATCAATAGATCTATGTACATTGCATGGCATAATCTATAGAGCTGTTCCATATTCGATATAAATAGAAAAGATGCGGAATTTCCCGAAAAGAGGGGGCAGATCTGCTGCATAATTGCTCTGCAATAAAAAATAACACTGTTTTTTTCTATAATAAAAGCGAGTAAGGGACTGAACTATTGTTGCATAAAGGCCCCATCTTTAATGGTGCAAAAAATGGCGTTTATCTTGACTTCACCAAGGGGTTGGGGGGGGGGGGGGTGGGCATTGCCTTTATAAAGAAAGTCTCTGCTTGCGTCTGCAATCTTGAGGAAATTTTCATTTGAATAAAAAACCAAACAAACACCAAAAGCACCATCTAAAAGTAAATTCGAACTCGGCGTCACAATTTGATTGAAACTATTAATGTGAATTGCCATGCCCCAGGGGATAACAAGACATGGATTGATGATTTGCAACAGGGCCTTTTAATAAAGAAACGTATCAATTACTTTGACGCCTTACATTTTTTTGTCCGAGCGGTTCTCAGTGGCGATCAGCAAGAACGTGCGAATAAATGGAGTGAGTGAATGTCAATGAAATCATCTCGTCTTTCAATGTATGTACCATGTATATTCAATGTTAATATTGTTAGAGAACTTGTGATTTGATGTATGTACATGTATGCACGATGTTGTAATACAAAATTCACCACGTGAATGTCAAAGTTTGTGACAATATCAACCCGGAGCATAGTAGGCATTTAACGTTATGGAAAAATTAATATAAAAAAAAACTTTCTTTATTGTGCCGTACTGTGCTATAGTTCCCCTTAGTCCTTCCCCTTAGGCACACCAGCTCGCTGTTTTGACGCCCTGGTTTAAAAAGGCCATGTTCCGCTGACACCCAAGAGGCTTAAAAAGCTAAAGAGGCTGGTGCCTCTATAAACAATCAGAATCAGAACGTTTATTAAACTAACTAACTCCGCTGACTCCTTTAATTTGCTTAGAGTATTTATGTACAGAGGCACCAGATTCTTTGGCTGTTTTTTTTTAACCAAACTCCTTTGTAAAAAAGTAAAAAAGTATTGTCTATCATAAAAAGAAAGTTAGATGGCCGGTGAAAAATATTAAAACACCTTTTATTTCAATCTATAACAGTCAATCCCCATCCTTATAAATTGTTGTCCACTGACAGAATCAACGCACTCCATGAATACGTTGAGCGACATGAGCTTTTGGCGCAAAGAGCTCCGATTTTTTGTTTTGTTTTGTTTTAAAAATGTTTTTTAGATTATGATTTTCATTAGGCCTATTACTAAAATGTGTGGGGCTTTTGTTTGTTTGTGTTATATTTTTTTTTATCTTTATATTTTTTAAATATTATTTTTTTTTCGGGGAGGGTGAGGGGGTGGGGGTGACAAAAATCCACCTGTGCCTTTACGAAGTAGATGGTCCCTGCAGTCCTATGGAAATATCTAACTAACATTTAGCAGCAAAAGCACAATCCTAGGATTCAGGCAGAGATCGGTATGGAAATTTAACACATGTACAAGCTATAGATAATGTTAATAATATTCCAACAGGAATTGCAAGGGCAGAGGTAATCTGCATTTTGTCTGTCGCATACAAACAACAGCAAAAAGATTAATAAATTTGATACCCCAAACCGATACGACCTTTTGAGACCCTCAAAACAAATAAACGGACAAACGAACAAACAAAGAAACAAAACAAACGACAACAACAACAGCAAAACAAAAAAACCCAAAAAACAAAACAAAACAGAAAAGTCCAGGAAAAACACAACCAGCAACACACTTTAATAACAACAATTAAAAAACAACCCAAATGCACAATGAGAAGAATAAAGTCAGCAAGATTTATAGTCACAGTAAAAATCAAAGTACGACGATAGGGTATAGATAGGTCAATAGGCCTTCCAGGATATTTATGTTATAAATTACAATTAATAATGATGTACGTTTTTACTATCGATTTGACTTCAGTTGGAGGACTCGTCTTTCAAGCAATAGAAATATGATTATAATTTGATAGTTTGTGACCTTTTTGGTACACATGATCATCTAAAATGTATATAAAAAACTATCTGGGATTGAAGGAAAATTTTGTATTAGTTTTGTGACTTTTTGCGTGTACCTGATCTACCAAAAGTTATGTTAAAAAGCATCGAGGATTGAAGGAATTTTTGTGTGGATTAATCAATGTTTTCTTTTTCTGTTTTTGAATATGAATATGAACAATTAACTTATCCTTAGATGATTCTGTATTTTGCACTTATAAATCACATAACTTAAAAAAGGGTCGGTGTTTTACATCGCTATCGACATTTTAAGGTAATTTCAGCTTTAGAAATAGTTCAGAACAGCAGTGGCGCTTATAGAAAGAAGTAGAGCCAAAGCCTTCGCCAGGCCCACCAAAAAAAGATGTGTGATTCTTTCATAATTTTTATTTGAGATGTATTTATTGTAAAGCGCATAGAATTACCTGCCTTTGAGCTAGCGATGTGTGCTACATACATGCAGTCATATTTGTCGGTATTATTATGTATTTAAGGTGAGCTATATTATCATGTCTTGTCATAGAATTGTGTCTTCGTGTCCGTGAATAAATGACGTGAACTTTTGTAATACAATGTCCAGTTAAACCTGCTTAAGCGACCACCTGTATAAGACGACCACCTGCCCAAACAATCACTTTCCATCGACTCTCAAATTTTTTTCTTCTATATATTATCCCTCTCTAAGACGACCACCTGTCTAAAAACGACCACTTTTTTTTTCTCGATATTGGGTGGTCGTTTTTAGACAGGCTTGACTGTAACATGAATTTTTGTAATACAATGTAATTTCTAGAAAAAAAGCCTATTGTTTAAGGCGAGCTTTCTGTGTTGTGATAGAATTGTGATTTCGTGTTCGTGAATAAATCATATGCATTTTTGTAACACAAAGTAGTTTCTAGAAGAACAGTACCATGCAACCAGTTGCTGTTGGTTACGTCAAACTCATTATTATTATTATTACTATTATCATTACTCCAATGAGAATGTTTTTTCAAAGCAAAACCAGTAGACTACCGACAGGTATCATTGCATTTAATTGATTTTAAAATTACCCTTTCAGATTTACTCATCAATTTTCGTAGTCTTTGCCTAACATAATCGGTTTAGTGGACAGCTTTCCAGGAGAAGATGATAATATGATAAATGTACAATAGTTTTTCTGCCATGCAGACCGGCGCTGTGGTGTAATTGTTTGGCTCTTCGCCTGTCATGCGGAAGACCCGAGTTCGATCCCGAGCGCGCGTCAGCCTAATTTTGGTTTTTCCCAACTCCAAATTTTTTTGCCAGGCGAAACAGTGATTTCAACCACTGGCTCAGAGGTAAACTGTTCCACATTTACCTGGCGAAAAAAATGGAATAGGAAAAACGAGAACTAGGCTGACGCCCGGACGATCTGTTTTTTTTTTCTGCTGGAATTTTTCCCTCTCTATCTCATTCCGCCCCCTTCCCATAAAAAGATAAATAAATAAAAAAAAAAAAAAAGAAAAACGAAAAGAAAAAGAAGATAATACCGGAGAAAAACTAACGATCTTTTAGAGTAAAAAGTGAAAAACGCATTTTCCAACTGATTTTTCTTTCATAATTGGAGAAAGTATGATGTCGGCAAAAAAACACCAAAAAGGCAAATTATAATCTGTAGTATGATAATACATGTAATGAAGTTGAAATCCGTAACAATAAGAATGATAGTAATAATAGTAATAACATTAATTGTACAGAATATGTTTTAGATTAAAAACAGCAACAACATCAAGATTAAAATATCATTACAAATCGCCATAGTGCTTCCAATATGGCCTAACTAACTTTTCTTGCACTTCTGGGATAATACGAAAAAAAAAAACTGATTTGGCTCGGCTCTATGTTACAAGAAAAAACATTATGGAAATATCAAATTTTAGAAAAAATGGCCCGGCACTATTGAACAAATGTAACACCAAATGATGCACTATGACATGGGGAACTACGTAATAGGTTTATTCCATAATGGCATAAGTCGGACTTGGAAGGACTATGGCGAAATACACCCCCTCCCCCAACAAAACCAATGCTAAAAACAATAGGCCTAATACCAATACGTATTGTAACAACAGTAGTATAAAAAAATAGTATACTTTATACTTATACGACGAGAAAAACGCGAGTAATAATAGAAAAGACCATCAAGTAATAATAAATAAGTTTTAAAAAGGAGAAAACATTATGGCTGTACGGAATTTTTCATCAATGATAGTGCCTGCAGACGAAATCGATGACAAAAACAATAACATTGTTTGTTGTTCCTAATAGAGTATTCCAGGAAAAAATCAAAATAATAGATTGCATGTATTTAGCGCATATCCCCGCTTGAAAGCAACCTCTATGCGCTTTGCAATCATTTATTACCCCAGCAGACCAAGTCATTTAGAAACCTCAACTTTTTGGGAAGCGTACATGAGGTTTCTATTGTGGAAATCAGTAACGAATGATCGATGAATTATTTGTCGTTAGTCAAGTTATGTCGAGTAAACAAGAGACAGCAGTTACTTTTTTCCCCCTTCCCCTTCTTCTTTTTTTCGGTTTTTTTTTCTTTCTATCTTTTCCACCCATTTTTTTTTTTATTGCTGGGCTTACTGTGTTGGAATAACTAAGTTTTCATTGAATTTTAATGATTATTTACTTCATCTTCTTTATTTATTCATTTCTTTTTAAGAGGGGAGGGGGGAGGGGGAACAACAGGCCCAAAAGTCATTGATTAATTACATTGATTGACATGTATTTCAATGTAATGTGTGTGTTTTGTCAGAACTTTCCAAGTAAAGAGAAAGACAAAAGGCTAAATTCTGCGAAAAGGAAGAAGTACCTTACCTTTATTTTTTTTTCTGTATTCTTCAGTAGTCTGTAGCGCCTGTCCTTTGGCACTGATGAAGTCGACTGCGGAGAGAGAACAGCCTGGGTCGTCTTATAAACCTCGTGTGCCCATTTTGGACCCACTCCGACTGAAAAGGGAAATATAGCTGGTTCTGGTTGTTACTTGATTTGGGTTGGTCTCTTTTTCTTGTGGTATGATTTTTTAATTATTTTCTAAGCATTGTTCATTCAGTCTTTCAGCTGATAAAATAATGGCGAGCAATGCTCCGCTTCAGAATGTCCAGAATACAAGTTGGCAGTTCCTTCCAATTTTTGGAAAGAGTTCTCAGTGGTGTCAATACGGGTAGAAACTTCGTAAGAAAACGTCCAGAAGTTTAACCGATGAGCTGATTTATTCCTGTGTTCAAAACAACATTCCAGACACCACGAAGACCGTATTTGTTCACACTTTATCTACTGAAACAGCGTTGTTATTGGGTTTCGATTGTTCCTCTTGTTGGAACAAGTCTTTTTCACAAGTCGGGATTCACTTACACTTCAACATCCATCAATAGAAGAGAGAACTTCTGGAAACTATGAACGAGAAGCTCCAATCTTGAAACAGACGTGACTCAGTCGACCAGCGTGAGCAGAAGACAGCAACATGCCCGACCATGAGGGCAGCGTGAGCCGAACTAACTCTCGTCCCGTCTAACGGCGATGTTTTGACCGTTGTCGCAAAACCCGACTTTGCCCGGGCCGCTTGCTCCGGTAATTCAGTTTACCCGCGACAAAGCCTCAATTAATCAGCTTTGGTAAACGTCAAAGCACGTGCGCGGAACTCAGACGTCCCGCGGACCAATCAGAGCGCGAGGCGGCGGGGCGGTCCTCTAGGGAGGGGCTGGACGCGCGCTCTCGAGCCGGCCTATGACGACTGCTCCTCGCTGTCGCGACAGGATGTGACGTCACGCGTGGAGGCCACCTAGCGCGAGCAGGGCTGACATCTTGATCTGCCGGGGCCATTGATAAAGACGAGTTGATTTCAATCTGTAGCATCGAGTTGTTACAAAGCCAAGCGGGGGTCGCTGAATGAGATAGGCGCGGAATCCGGGGCCAGATTGAGGGAGATACACGCCGGACGTTATTGAGCGGGTGTGAGGCTGAGAGAAGGGGAGAGAAGAGGGTGGGAGGGAGGAGGAGAGAGAGGGCGTGCGAGTGCAGACTTGGGGGTGGGGGAACGCTCGTCGGGTGGATGTTATTCACGAGATCATATCTGACATCGCACCATGTCGATCCTATGTACGGTGGTCGCAGCAATAATCTTATAAAGACTATGATAATCTATAAAAAAGCAGATATTGGGCTTAATTCGTGTTTACAAACTTTAACTAAAATAATTTGTGAAACAGTTTCACAAGCGTCCCTTCACCTTCTCAAGACGGGACAGCAAAAAGAAAACAATAATTTCAATAAAAATGGTTTCATAATATAATGGAAATAATAACAATGATAATTATCAATAACAATAACTGCAATCTTATCGATGATGTAATACATGTAATTAGAATGCTATTAATGATAGTTCTGACGACGATAATGAAAATGAAGATTATAATGATGATAAAGAGAAAAAAATGATAGGAAAGATGGTAAAAAACAACAACAAAAAAACAAAAAAACACCAAACAACAACAACAACAAAACAACAACAACTCAACAACAAACAAACCAAACATTACTGTCTATATGGAACTGAACCGAAAAGGAGTGTGTGTGTGTGGGGGGGGGGGGGGGGGGGGGGGGGGTGGTGGGGTGGAGAGAAAGTCCGGCTGCTGTATGATCGATAATAAAAGCTAACTACAGTAACAATTAATCTCTTTTGGAACTGCTGTACTACAATCAAATGAATCTTTGTTTTGATAACACAATTATTATTGCTATTGTTATTATTGCTATAAATTTGATAAGGTGTTAAATTTCTTGCATATGCCGATGAAAACGACGAGTGCTATATTATGTCTGTTAATTGTAGCCAAGTCTTCAATACTGGTAAACAAACAATGTCAGATATCTGAGATACAACATGGTGCAGTTACTCAAGGTTTCAAATTTCTTGCATATTATATGGCCACTATGGTTTGGTTTGGTTACCAGTTTTACGTCCCATGCAACACTGTAAGGTCATTTAAGAGACGGGCCACTTCGACCGTGCCTGTCAGGGTCAACCCGGACTGAGAGGAACAAAATCCGAGCAGAAAAAGATCCAGATCGTCCGCGATCGGGATCGATCTAGGGTCTTCCCGCATGTAAGGCGAAGAGCCTAACCATTACACCACAGCGCCGGTTATATGACCTCTGAAAACGGCAATTACTAAATTATGTCTGCTGATTGTAGCCAAATCTTTAATACTGGTGAATAAACAATGCCGGATATCTGAGATACAACATGATGAAGTTACGCAAGGTTTTAAATTTCTTGCATATTATATGGCCTCTGAAAACTGCGAGTACTATATTATGTCTGTTGATTGTAGCCAAATCTTTAGTACCGGTAAACAAACAATGCCAGATATCTGAGATGGTAATGTTATATCAGACCAATTTACATGAGAAGATTGTAATGACCTGCCCTAGATCGATAATATCTGATCACAAAGAAGATTAATTACTTCGATTATCCAGGTCACCCATGGAGGTGCGGGGCCCCACCAGAGGAAGCAAAGAATGGCACCTTCTGCTCTGATGCATAGCATGATAACCGTACAAGGCGGCAAAAATGTATCACAACTGAAGCCACTCTTCTCAGTTTTAACTATAAGAGTATCCATCGAAAACGGAACATGGTTGCCTGTATGGCGTGGGGACCCTGTAGAGCACTTGTGGAAACACAGGCCACTGCAGGATAAATAGGCCATGTACGTAAAATTCAGTCATTGTGACTTACCCCTGAGTTCTAGCAGGGGATCGCAGAGGAATAAGAAGAAGATCTAAAAAGAATTTCCCGACGGGGACGAATAAAGTCTTTATGCATGTATATAGGCTATATTTTCATTATTTCTAAGGTTTTTTTTATGATTAAACCCACGCTTAGTACCAGTTTAGTACTTAACCTGACCAATCTCTCTCTCTCTCTCTTTCTCTCTCTCTCTCTCTTTCTCTCTCTCTCTGCTGGGAGTTTTTTCTCTCTCAGCCCGGGTTGGCACTGACAGGCAGGGTCTATGTACTCCGTCTCTTATATGACCTCTCAGTGTTGCAGTTGTCGTATAACTGGTAAATAAATTCTCTCTCTCTCTCTCTCTCTCCCTCTCTCTCTCTCTCTCTCTCTCTCTCTCACTGAGTGTATGTGAGCGTACCTGATTGTGTTTGCACGTGCTAAAAATCGGTCATTTCGTGTTCCTGTAAGGATCACACCCCCCGCCTTCTCCACCTACCCCTATCTCCACACCCTCTCCACCCCCCCTTCCCCACCCCCGCCCCAACCCCTTTTCATCACATCAGTGTTCTCCCGCCCACAAGGAACAACCCAACTCGCTCCCTCATCTCTCCACGCCCAAACCAACAATCTTCCGCCATGACGACAACAACAATATGGCGGCACGGAGTCCCGCAAGATGGCGGTCCCGTCATGCTTCCGCTAATTAAAAATCTCACCCGAAGTGACGACACCCAGGCGCGAAGCGTCCATATAGGCACATCAAGCAGTGCGTGCCCCGTCTTTTTCGCATTCTTGTTTAAAATCCATCAAATTCATCGTCGGTTTATTTTTTTTATATTTTGTCTATCCCATCTTATACTTCTCTAAAAAT
>JAUKPP010254507.1:0-12362 GCA_032273245.1 Phyllaplysia taylori
GCATAAGTACTTTCTTGACCGGCCATGCCTTGTTTTTCCTCACAGGATTTGAAAATCTGTTTTAAGTCTTGTCAACATACTTCTCGGGGCATTGGTTGTAGGCTTTGGTGCTTCTGATAGACGCTATGTAACCAGTTCACTGTGATATATATGCCCTCTTTGCTTAACTTTAAAGAACGGTCTTAATAGTAAAAATTTTAAGTGATCGGCCATTCTTCAAGGTGAAGATTTAATATAACAGATTACTGTTGATTACATGGAGGTGAATAGATCCAGAAGAGATCTAACGAAGTGTACCAGTGGCGAGCATTGCTGTCATGTTTTTCCTTCTACTTTTAATTTTTTATTTTTTTTTTTTTTTAAAAGAATGAAGAGGAAAAGGTAAATTATGTAGAATTGATTCAGATCTGTATCTGGACCTATATAATTCACAGCCATCCAACCTCAAATTAAGAAATTTTAGAGCTAAGTAAGTATTGCACTACTGACAATCGGTAATTGTTACATATAAAGTGGGCGTGGCCATCCGCGAAGTGAAAGGGAGGGTGGTCAAGAAAAACGTCGATACTAAAAAAGCTGCGAGTTGCGCTGGCCTAAACTTGATGGAAACACAAGCCCAAATGGCTATTCTAACTATTAAAAGTAGTCTAGATGGTGGCCATTGATGGCTTTACATAAAGATTTTAACATAATTGGAAGTTTTTAACACTTGAGATACATAGCAGCGGCTTCGCGGCTATCAAAATCCGTGAGAGCTCATGGAATCAAAGGCTTCGAGCGAAGTCCCTCGTCAGATGACGCTTTTCCTTGGAATTCCCTTAATTTGCATACATGTAGAATGCCCGGATTTATCATGATACGTCATTAATCGGGATTGCCCGGTGGTTTCGTTTGTAAATAAATGGCCGCCATCGGCTTGCACAACTGGGTCACGACTCGGCTCAGTTCCACGGCTATTACATAAAGGCAAGAGCGCGCATGGGTATTCCTACTGCACAGATCTATAATATAACATGTATTTCTTCATAAATATCAATAATTTGCGGGTTTCAATCATTATTAAGTTTGTGATCGTCAGTGAAAGGGGACCACCACTGTAGTGGTGACAGAATTGTACGCCGAAAAAAACATGGCGGCTTACGGTCGCTACTACAACTCTGCGCAGTAAGGATACATCTCCACAGCCCCCGCACAGACCGTATAGAAAAAGTGTGGTTGTGTTCAACACTTTATTACTTAGGCTTGTCCACAGCAGCCAAACCAGGATGGCCAGACCTTTTCCTGCTTCCACAGTCTGGGTTGCGTCAAGCATGTCAGACATTTTCTGGTCTATGCAGACAGAAAAGAGGAGTGTCACCTGTGTGTGTTGCGAGCTGTATAACTCTTTGGACAAGGGGTAGTGCACTTTTCACTCCATACTTTTTCTGACACGCAATAAGTATGGTCTGTGCACTCATACTCTAAGACCCCAAAAATGTGTGGTATGAATTCAGTAAACATAAAAATTAAAACTTCTTGCTCATATCTACATGATCCATCCCTACCTGTCACATTTACCACTCACAGCTAGGGCATAGCCTAGTAGATGTGAGGCAATCAATCCAACTGGTTGCTCATTATTACAAAGTCCTCCCGACCATAAGTCATTACCTAAACCATTTTACTTTCTTTCTTAACTCTGCTTGAATTTTACACAGAAGTTATTTCACTAAACTTAAACTAAGTCTAAGATCGAGTCGGGGATGGCAACAGTGCTTTACTTTTTAGGAAGATCTTGTCCTTGTCCCAATCCCAAATCGATCACCAGACTCAGACATTGTCATCAGTTATACCTAGATCTAGATTTTTAGATCTAGATCTATTGTCCTAGCGCTTCAGTTTTCACCCAGTGACAGTGCCACCTTTTGCCCGCCCAGTCAGTGAAATTGAAATGGGTATCGTTATTATAATTATTGTTGTACTACTACTACTACTGCACTGGCCCCGCCATCTGCCTTGATTCAAGAATCTGCCCCTAGTCCTACCTCTTTTCCAATATTCAAATTCAGAAATTTGTTGAACTCTGCAGACATCTCATTAACGATTTCATCGTTGGAAACCCTGCCCGAGCTTTCTGATTCCAATGAAGATGTGCTTGACTCGAGTCTCGACGCTGGGCTGGATACAGTCGACGCCATTTTGGACTAATGGAGTGTCATGTGATGCTCAACAAGAAAAGAAGAAACTAAGGGAGGGAACCCAGTAAATTAAAGTTTCTTCTGAGAGGAGAGTCGAAGCTTACCACCCTTTATGATGCAAAAATTATAATGCCTCATACATGTGTATCATCTTTGGTTTCATCATGACCAGCTATGAATAAATCGTCTAACACTTTACTAACAGCACTAACAATCTAAGTAGAAATACCTTTTTTCATGCATTTGAACAAGAGAGCATGAATAAGAATAGGAAGCATACACAGAATTTTGACATAGTATAGCTCTAACTGTAGACTACAGTAGGCCTACAGGTGGATGATTTTTATTTATTAATTTTTTTCTACAGGGTGATTAAAAGAATAAAACAAATTCTTCAAGCAAAATTTTGATATGGAAAAGCTATATTTCAAGTAATGTGCGCCCTATCAAGTTTCATTTCGTGTCTTACAAGTGTTAAGAAGTGGCCACCACTGACAACATGGGCAACATCGATGCGATATAAGATAATTATTCATAATGGATTGCATTTACATAGTGCATATCCCCGCTTGAAAAATGCTAAGCACAGAGAGCAGTCTTAGGCCCATCCCTGTGTTCTGTTATTCTTTCAAATGACGGATTGGTTTGGTACGTTTTTTAGTTTTATATAGGCCTACCTTGAAACACTGTAAGATTGTTTTAGAGACAGGCTACAGTAATTCAGCTCAACCTTGTCTGTCAGGGGCAACCTGGGCTAAGAGGGATGGATTCCAGCTGAAAGTGCCACATGGTTGTCCCAACACAGGAATCAAAATGGTCTTCTGTTTCTTAAGCAAAATAGTTTCTCTTCTCTCCCCTCCCTCTCCCTCCCTCCTTCCCCACCCCACTCCCTCCCTCCCTCCGTCCCCACCCCATTTCCCCCTCCCCCTCCCTCCTGCTGTGATCCAGCAGCGGCTCACCCTTTGTCCTTTGGCATTACGACAAGACTCAAGATAGGCCCATACGAAAACGGAGCGAGAGTGGGAGGAAGGAAGAAGGAGGGAGAGAGAGAGAAGAAAAGAGAGAGACAAAGGCTGGTAGAGAAAGACGAGAAGGTTAGAGAGGAAGAGAGAGAGAAAAGAAAAGGAGAAAAAGCAAGAAAGAGCAGAAGAGGGAGAGATAGAGGAATAGAGAGAGGGAGAAAGACAGAGTGAAAAAAAAGAGAAGAATAGAAAGAGACAAAGGGGGAGGGAGAGAGGATAGAGAGATGGAGAACGAAAGAAAAGGAGAGAAAGTGTGAAAATAGAAAAAGAGATGAAAGCGATGGCTGAATGCAAGCAGTGAATAAGTCTACTTTTCATGAAACCCGTCTTATTCACTTCTTACATTCAGTTATCATGATCAAAAGAGGGAATGGAATAGAAAGAGAAAGAAAGGAAGAGGAGACAGAGATGGACAGAGAGTCAGACAGCTTGTGAGGCACCATGTACGAAATGGTGGGACAGACAAGTAGTCAAACAATAATGCTGAGAGAAGTGATTTCATAACAAAAGACTAACAAACAATGAAAATAGAGTAGAAGTCAACATTCAAAGGTGTATGTGTGTATCACTTTAATGATTACTTTTGTTGACAAACTTCAATACTTTGTATCACGATGGTTTTTAATCAATGATGATGTGTCAAAAGCTAACATACTTGAAAAGTATAATTCCTAACAAATATATGTGGTAAACATTCTTTTCAACAATAGGATAACTTTGGCAACAAAGGCATTTCTTTAGTCAGAATCTTTAAGTTCTATGAGAAATCTTTCCAGGAAAAAACCTTAGGTCTTTGATGGTTGAACAACTGGTTTATTGCTTGCTAATTTGTATTACTTGAGTCTGTAGACCGTAAATCAGTAGTGACAATTAAAACCCAACAGTCTATATGGTGCTAACACTAGAGGGTAAAATCCCCTAGGCGATTTGCACTACATGTTGTCAAATAAAGTCTGGGCTTACTTCAACATACAACGTAATACTATACTCTTTAACATTTCAAACTTAGCACATGTCTATAATGGATTAAAATGGAGTGCATTTACATGGCGCACATTCCAACTTGAAAGGGGGCTCTATGTGCTTTACAATCTATTCTAAAAATGTGTAACAAAAAACTAGACATTCAACTTTGAAGTTTCACACATTTCCGTACTCTATGTGGTCTACGGCATCAACTTGTTATAAAATTACGGTAATAAAAAGTCTTATAAATCTGAATTTTCCAAAGGGATTGAATGAGTATCAACCAAGTCTGCTTTTATTTTGATGTGAAGTTAAAAATGTTAAAGAGTACTATATTTCTACGAATCTTTTTAAAATATCCCTATTGCGATTAAAAACTTAAAAGGTCCCTATGAATAATACATATACTGCTTTATGCAAAAACATTATGATGACCCTTTCACTGCAGAAGGTATTCTTTTAACTTCTGCCTGTGCTAGGAAAAGCAGCAAAGTATGTGGTGCTATTATAATTATGTCAGCAGCACAGTGTAAGACTAAAGGGCTAAAAAATAATTTGTTACAGTTGGCAAGTCTTGTGTCAGAAAAAAAAAAAAGAACTTTTATAAATGCATGACTTTTTTTGTGAATGGGCAAGAAAATAATTCATTTAGCTATACAAATACAGTGTTAGGATAACCATGCCCAGGACAAGGGGCCAGAAGTTGCAAGGGTCACATTGAGAAACAAGGAATTCACATGCCACAATATTTTTCCCTTTGGTTTGATACATAATGTCATCATCTGATCACGAGATATTTTTTGTACTTTCTCCAGCTGGGCCTGCATAATTATTACTTTCGTTAACTTATTCATACTAAAACACCAGGGGAAAAAATGTACACATGGGTAGTGGCGGGGAAAAGTTTGTCAATCTGCACTCTAAACACACTAATCAAGATATATACAGTATCACTGGCTGAGAGCAAAAATCTGACTAGCATCAACTCTTAAAAGATTTATTTTTGCGGGAAATCGACTGCTAGGCCATCGCATAAATTGTGTTAAAAGATCAGAGCTCTATCTCTATGATAAATGGATTTGAAGTACATGTATGTATAAAAAAAAGGAATTAATACTTATGAGAAAATTTTAGACCAAATAGAAAATGTCTGTCTTTCCAGTATAACTTTGCAAAATGGTGCTTATCAGAACTTTGCGACTGGCTATTGATAAGAAATGAGCATTAAACACAAAATCATGTGACATAATGGAAGAATATTATGCTAAAGTAAATTCAATTTGAGCAGACACAAAAGAAAAGGGGAAAAAGAAAGAGAAAACCGCCACCATTGAAACTGATTAGATAGGGAGGAACACACAGAGGAGGTGCATGACAATTGAGACAAATTAAAAGTTCTGTACAACATGGAAGAGCTGTTCAACTACCAGAGTTGCCAACCCTGAAAAAGAAATTTCAGAGACATATTTACAAAATATATTTTAATGGGATTCTCTATTTTTTAGTGAGACATTATATATTTCAGAAATAAACAACTGATACTCATGTGTCTAGCCAAAATTAAAGAATAAAAAAATAATAAGAGGAGCAAAGTACTTCAATGCGGTTTCTGTACTCAAATTTTACTGTAAGGAATATTTTAAGTCTTAAGAGAAAAAAAAGAATCTTTGTCATAAACCTATGCTTACCCGACAGCCATGATTGTGACGATCCCAGACTGAGAAACTTTGTAATGGTCTTGATATCTTACCCTCAAAATTTGGTTAAAAAAATTATAGGAATTCAATACTTTTCTTGAGAGCAAGAGATTTACATAAAATGAGGGTTGGCAACTCTAATTTACTCTAAACTACCAAAGTGACAAGTAACTCTTTTCCTTCACCTAAATTGTCCTGGAAACAACTGGCTGCTTACTCCATCTTGTGAAAATTTTTATTCCTCCGCATAAAAAAAAATTACTTGAACCTTGTAAACCAATTAAACTTCTCTTTTCCAGCTACAGTGTCAGGTGAATTTGGTCAGGTACCCAGATAATTAAAGAAAGACTCGAGTCTCCTTGATTCAAAACAACGAGTAAACATAATAGTAATATTTCAATCTTTAAGTCAAAACTAGTAAAATTACTTGGTGAAACAAAAAAAGAAATTTCTCCAGTTTAAAGAATCAATTATAGTTCTAGACTTGGTATCGGTCAACGTAATGTGAAAAACATTTGCATACCATACAACTGACTCGAATTTTGAGAGACAAAAGGCAATTATGTCAAACAGATGAAATTGTTGGATATTTTTTCATAGTAAGAAAATCAAAATAAAATTTACACAGCACCTCTAGGCATCAATGCTGCTGCCTCAAAACAATCTCTCCATAATCAATCTGAGAACTTTATATTAAACAAAGGGCAAAGGCACTTGCTACAAAGGCGCTTGCTGAAATATGGCACATCTTTGAGATTCTCAGACACTGAATGAGGTAAAAATTACACATGTCATAAAAACAACAGTGTGGTAACAGACATTGTACTGTTCATTTTGAAAGTGATGATTGTCAACTAAAATCAACAACAGACACTGATCAATTTACTCTCTTGAATGCTAATTTTTCGTCACACTCATAATCCTTCATTTAGCACCTTTTAATTTTTTTATTTCTAAATCAGTGACTCTAAATCATTAATCCTGATGATCAAGTTGCACACAGACTCGTATTCACTAAGTTTTCATACAAGTTACAGAGAAAAAAGAAGTTATTAGTATGTCTGAACAAAGAAGAACATTAAGTGGTAAAAGCCCAGTGCAGGCGGGTCATGCAAAATCAGATGGAATTGGACCCTTTTACAAGCCTGAGAGTAGGACAAAAACATATAAATATTGAA
Organism: Phyllaplysia taylori; assembly: GCA_032273245.1. Classification (NCBI taxonomy): domain Eukaryota; kingdom Metazoa; phylum Mollusca; class Gastropoda; order Aplysiida; family Aplysiidae; genus Phyllaplysia; species Phyllaplysia taylori. Next base: position 7,041 of record JAUKPP010254507.1, read on the forward strand.
TATCTTACAATGACTGAGGTAGCCCTTGTCTGGTGGATCATGAGACAAAAAACAAGACAATAAATAGGACTGATGAAGAAGTGATTAGTGAAAAAGATGTTTTTAACAAAATGGTACCGATAAAGAGCATGCGCAAAAACTGCGGATATACAAGAGAGAAAAGCAGTACAAATTATGAATGTGATCTATTCAACCTGGTGTCTTGATGGTAAGACATGAGGATGAAGGTCAAAACATGTAAATGTGAGGTGAGCAGGGATTGTGGTCATGTGGACATATATGCATCAAAATAAGGGGCTTTGCAAACTCTACAGTTCAAGGTGGTTGGAAATGTTTTCCTAGCTTTCTTGGTTGAGGCGCTGTCATCGTTTGAATGAAAAAGGTAGGGAAAAAATGGTCTTGAGAAAATCTAGACAAAAGCTTCTACACAGAAGAAGAGCCAAATTTCTTATCAACCAGTAAAAGAAACACAAGTTTTGGATTATATTTAGTTGAATAAATGCCAAAGAGAATATCCAAGGTGCAAAATATAGAAATAATTGAGAATAAATGCTTTTCACCCCCACATTTAGGTTTCCTTTTTATCTCTGCTTGCAGAAATTCTGTGTAACTCATTTTGTTAGCTTTGCCTCACAAACATTGTCAAGTGATCTGGCGAGGTAACAGAGAAGTCTAAATCTGAGTAGTTTGGAGAAAAGGAGTTATAATGGCAAGGCCTGGCCTTCATAATAAACATGTTATACACACACAAGGCTTCACATGGGCACACATAAAATGGTATTGCCGAGTACAGAGATCTAAACTTTTCCTCATCTACACAATGCCATTCTATCAAACCTATATATTCTAACAGCAATATACTTCAGCTGCCATCAGAGTTGTGTTCCTGATATGAATCTAACATTGTTAATTTTTTTATTGTACTCTCTCAGACAATAGTGAAATCCCAGTGGACCAACAAACAAACTAGTGCACATTACATTTGCTCCACTCCTCTGTGTGTGCATGTACGAATGTGAGTTTGCAAAACCTTGATCTATGTACCGGTATTATAAAAAACAATTAATTAAATTAACAACCAAGCTGTCTAGTCCTATTGTCAAATCATATGGAGAAATTTTCCATACAGGTTGCTTTATAATCAAATAAGATCACTTCAGAATGACATAACTTTAAACTCTGATACCACATCAGCCAGATGTCACCGCCAGAATTCAAATCTAAAAATGTTGCTTGATGGGGCATCCCAAACACTCTTACAAAGATATGTCCTAGCATGACCAAGGACTGAAAGTAGGCCAAGCAGCAAAAAAGCTCAGTATCCTATATGAATCAACTTATAGTAAAAACCAGGAGCACACGGCACTTACTGATGTAAACCTCCCAAAAGCTCAAAATCTCCCAAGTCTATGATGCATACTTAGTAATAAGAGAGGTTAAAGCAGCAGAGCTAAGACTTCTCTAGTACTCAGGGATGACGGAAGAAAGAGACTTTACAACCATATTGTTAGCACTAATTCAGCTCTTTAACAAGCACAAAACAACTATCAAACAATGCCTTTAATCCTACCTTGGTGGTATCGGTTTTACACCTCTTAATAAAGACAAACAATATGAAATACACACAGTACCAACATCAAAGAGATCAAGAGCTTCGTTGCTAATATATTCCCAGAAACTTATCACAATTTCCTTGAAATATTACTCATTTATACACTCATTCATAAACACAAACACCAAACAGACTATGACGTTCACTGACAAAATTGGAAATATTATTTTAAAAAATTTGTATCTAAGATTGCAAAATGAGTAAAAATAACTGAATCAGAAACCTGTTGTTAAATTCATCCGTGTGATAATTTAGATAGTGGGAATCAGATTTGCTTTAAATCCAAGGGTGTAGAAAAAGTGCTCATCAAAATCAGAAAGCAAAAACAAGGAATTTGAACAGGTTTGACAGCATTATATCCATTTTGATGCTGGGGCAAACTGGTTCTATTCCACTCTACAGGGCAACTTGTAAGTTTCATCAGGTTAATTACACCCTTGGTCTATGGGCTGGGTCAAAGAAAACCCCAACTTTTCTTTGAAAAATACGAAAATGCAGGAAGCATTAGGGACAAAGTACCCTCACGAAAGCCACCCAACTAGTCAAAAGTAAAAGACGGAGAGGTGTGACCCAGTTAACCCCTGAAGCAAACCTAGAAGTTAATTCAAATCCAGAATTGATAATCTTGTGGCCTGTAGAAAAGGTAAAAATTGGAATCCATCTTTCAGCAAAGTCTAAAAGAAGAATAAATTCCAGCAAAACTGAATAATAAAAACCATAGAGTGAACTTAATCAATTTTGCAATGATGAAACAAGACAGATATGAAAAGTAATGTTCACACACATACGACACTCACACATATTCTCAACACATTTACAAAAACATTGATAAGTGCACAAACTTGCGCCATTGTATCATCAAATATACATATCACAATGTAAGACTCATATTATATATAATTATACTACAATATACATCACATGTGTTGTGCAAGAGGGAATAACAATATAATAAATATGCACATAATTTCTTAGGTTTCTCACATAAGCAAGCACAAAACTATTCATAGAGACAAAGAGGAGTTTGAGTTTATTGGAAGAAAAATGTGTCTTTTGACATTAGCCTCTATTCTTATTATTTAGAAGAGCCACAGGACTTTAGGATATTGGATAAAAGTTTTGAAGTAAAAATATGAAAACTACAGAAAGAGAAAAATTAAGCAAGATAGGAACTAAGTGAAAATGTGTTGCTCTGAATAGAAGATATAATAGTAAGTCAATAAAATGTTAAATCTGATAAAGGTAAAGAATACAACTCCACACAGAGCTACAGCAAAAAAGAAATTCCAGATGGATTATTTTTGTTTTGCTTGTACTGTCTAGACAGAGAAGAAAGTGAAGTTGAGTCAAAGGATTGGGACCGAGATGGTTTGTGTTAATGGTACATTTTTCTTGTTTAGATATGTACTCTTAGCATGACAATATTTCCTAAATTGGCACCAGGTTTTGGTCTCCGCTAGTAGATTAACTGATATGGATGTATTGTTATTTTGTAAATAAGCCTATATAGATAGTGCATGATACAAATATAGGTAGAAGTATGCCTTCCATGGTTTCTTACAGGAAGGGAAACATGATTGAATATTTTGTTTGAAGGAAAAAAGCTACAAAATAAAACACACCAGAGCAACAATTCTAAACAAATAAAAGGAAAGACTGCAAAACACCACATATATCTATTCTGAATGCTGTGCTTGTCTTTTGCTGCTTGTCCAACCTAAGTTCATAGCATTTTCTTCAATATCACACCACATTCGCTCACGACATTTGCTGTGAGTGGGCTTTTCAAGGTGATTTCATTCAATGATAACTGACTTGAGAGCTTATTGATGCTATTGAGAGGATTCAACACAATGCTTAAAAAAATAGAAACAGTTTACCCTCACCCAAGAATAAGTAGGTCTACTAATATAATATATGTAGCCTGTATACCTTATTCTACAAAATCACAGAATGTAAGACTTCAAAAAACATTTCCTTGCACATTATATAAAATCAAACTAAGAGTAAATATTTAGAAGACTATCATCAATGCCATAGTCGTAGAACGCCAAGGACTAGAGTGGCCACAGCAATTACAGTGCCTGAAAAAGAAAGAAAAAGGATGTAAAAATCCCTGCCGTTGAGCAATGCAAATTGGATACTTTCACTTCATTTACTGCAGTTTAGACAGAGAAACGGCACTTTCAAAGAAAATCTAATTCAACCATAGAGAAAACTTCAGAGAATAACCAAATGCATTTCATCCTTTTTGTAAATGCATTTGTTTATCCCAATATTTTCAATGAGTTTCACAATAATGGCCATTTTAATCTCTTTTGTCCCTCTTGTTTGCAAGTCACTCCCACCACTAAAACATACACACTAACACACAAACGAGTTTTAAAAACGTGAATAACCCCAAAGATGAAAATGCCCAATGTAGAAGAAAAGGAAGAAATAGGTTATGAGAAAAGAAAGTTAGAAAGGCAAACAAATGGACATAAAAGATATAAGAATAGACAGGTGTCTGACGACATAATATTTGAAGGGTTTCATTACAAAATACAACATAGTAAAACTACTAAATTTTTAGCTGCAGCACTATCATATGGCCTAAAAAAAATCCTTTCAGCAAAATGCTCCACAACGCATAACAAATGTCCCTTTACAATGTTGTTTTCTTACAAAATGCCTTGTACGCCAAGGGAAACAACTGCAAGTGTCTCAGCTTGACAGAAATTGCATTTGGTCACAGAACCTTTCATTTATTTGTACTGGTGTTGATTTTTGGTTTGGATATGAATTTTACGTCCCCTGCAACACTGTAAGGTCAGTTAAGAGATGGACTACTTCAACTCTGTCTGCCAGGGCCACCCTGCACTGAGAAATAAAAAATCCCAGCAGAAACAAATCAGAAATTCCGCTCGTGGGATCGAACTTGGTCTTCCGCATGACAGGCAAAGAGCCTAAAGATTACACCATAGCACTGGTCTGGTGTTGATGTAGACAGCAGGTAGAATATAGAATTGATGAAAAACTGATTAAGGACTGGATAGACAACGACTAAAATCATAATTATAAAAAATAGCAACTTATATTTAACACCCCAGCTTATAAGAAAAACAGACTACGTGCATGAGGGCAATCTACTCTCATTACTCCTATGGCTAAATAAATAATTGTGAAGTCATTAAGAGCAACTCTGTAAAAATATACTCACCTCCAGCATACTTGAAAACATCATTTCGATACACTTCATATGTGGTCTTCAGGTTGGCGACTTCTGTGTCAATTTTATTGTGCAGCATCTGCAGGCGTTTTTCATTCTCAGCATGCTGGAGATATCAAAGTTATACCACACATAATACCCACCACATGAAGAAGTAATCAACTGATAGAAGTAATAATGTAATAACTCAGGATAGTTTAGTTACCAGTTTTACGTCCATTGTAACATTGCAAGGTCATTTAAGAGACCAGCTTCTTCAATCCTGCCTGTCAGGGCCAACCCGGGCTGACTGGGAAAAAAAATCAGATCGCCCACGCTTGGGATCAAACTCGGGTCTTCCACATGACACGCAAAGAGCCCAACAGAACTACAGTGGATGCTGCTTAAACCGAAAGGCTCTAATCCGAAAATCGCGATAATCGGTAAGAAAACAAAATCCCCGTTTTTTTCCCCTCTTTATCTTTGTAAAAAAACTCACGATTAACCGAAAGGCCTCTCT
>JAUKPP010254518.1:0-22578 GCA_032273245.1 Phyllaplysia taylori
TTCGCTCTTTGGGTTTGTACCTCATTTCTGTTGCTCCACTGTTGCTCCACTGGAAATCGCTAGTCTGAACGTACTCTTAGCTAACTTGCGAAAAAAGATAATTGTAAGCTTCCATAAAACAATAGTATGTACTTATTGTTTTGCACAGTGTACCAGACGGGCTGTGCAGTCACTGTTGCTATTGAGTAGATAAGGGTAATGACACCCATTAAAGCCAGTTAGTTATCTTAGAATTTTCTAAGCTTTGCCAACCCTTTTAGAAGGGAGCTTCAAAATTTTAGGTCCCTCAACTAATATTACTCACTGTGTTCAAGAAGCATAGAACCAATACCTGAACAAGCTTTCACTGGAAAGGTCTTTGCTGATTTGTGCTTCTATACATCTTTTTTCAGATACTAGATGAGTTCCCAGAGAAGTGCCCAAAACAACAGTGGTCGTCAATAAAAGACAAGTAAGCCTTGAGTTATGATTCTATCTGTTACGATGCAGTAGATGAAAAGTTTAGTTTGTGTCCAAGGTAAGGGAAGCTTGAACTTTGCACAGTGGTTTCTAACTACATGTTTTGTAGCCTCTTTGTAAGAAGCTGATCTGTTTTTAAAATTTGTTTCTGAAATCTGTTTATACAAAAAAAAAATTTTTTTTATAGTAATGCATTACTGTTATTTACTCATAGAAATGTTTCAGGACACCATTGAACAGCCTGTTGGTTTTTTTTTTATGTGAGTCAAACCTGCCGAAAGGAAACATCTCTTGGCGTAATCTTTCTGCTCCCCCCTTGATAAATTCCTTTAAAATTACCTGCTTAAAACGGAAGCCTGTCCAACTCGGAAATGGAAACCATTTTCTTCTCCCTCAAAAAGTTCTGACTTATCCAAGGGGGCAAGAGCATTGCCAGTTCATCCCCGATCCGAATCAAAACACCTCCAAAGTTTGTTTCTACTAGCTCAAATCTTTACCCCCAACTGCTAGGCAAGGAAGGGAATAGCAAAAGTGGGTTCTGGGAGGGTGTGGAGCCATGAGCATTGCGGGTAGTTACTATGGTAGGAAGTGTGAGATCTGACCTTAGCCTGTCTTCAAGTTTCCCAAGTGGGACGCCGACCAGGACATTTCCCCTGCTGGCCAGAGGTGCGAAATTCTGCCACTGCCCGCCACTCTGATCTCCCAACCAGTCAAATAAATAGTTTCCCTGGACCGCCCTTACAGGCACACGTTAGTTATGGGTTCCTTTCTCCCTTATTACGACATGTTACAAGAAGTCAAAAGGCTTCTGATTATGTTCTAGAATTAGCGCAGTGAAATATGTGAGAAGCATTGGTTGATTGCGATTATCACATTGACAGGAGAGGCTGCTGTAGGGCAAACGGCATTGGTTAAAAGTAGTATTACAATGATGGGTAGGGCTAGAAGCAGCAATGAGGAAGTGTTACAATCTATTCTGTTCTTTTATTTGCCAAACAGTAAGTTTGACCAGCCACAAGCAGCAATGACGATTAATGGGAATGAGTGACGAGTGTCATATATACCTAAGGCCACCGTCTCCACTCTGAAGCTCCCTGTCTTTGACGGGAACCTGTATAAGACGGACATTTTCCCTCCCTATCTTCGGTTTCCGTCTTGAACAGGTTCAACTGTATTAGGATCTGATATAGTTAGAATCTTTTATTTCACTTAAAGGCGATAGAATTGAAGCATTCACCACTTGCGCTTCATTTTACTTTATTACATGGTCCAAAAGACTCATTTGTGATGGGGAATATGGAGAGGCTGGCAAAGGATGATAAGCCAGACTTGTGTAATAATGAAAGCAATGGACAGGTCATGTCTTGGTGCAAACCACTTTTAGTTTGAGCATTTGTTGATTTTTTTGTAACAATGTGTTTCAGTAGGACTGTTTTGAAATTCTTGATAGCTGTTGAAATGTTTTGAGAAGAAAGAACAAACATGTTTTGACTGCATATGATTTGATAATTGTGCATTAGTCTTTCATCCTGCACGAAGAATTTCTAACAATTTCTTTTAATGTCTTTACAGTGAAGCCCCTTATCCAGAGCTGGTAGAGTACTTGCAGAAGTATCAGGTAAGTGTGAAGCACTTCATAGCTAGAGAAACTCAGTTTATGACAGTATTGCTTTTTTACACAATAGAAGCACACCCAGTACCTGTACTGTTGTTAGTAATTAAATTCCTGAGTTAGTAGAGAATTATAAGTCTGAAGTCACTTTTTCCTATAGAGAAGTTGACCATATCAATTTCTAAGACTGAAAGTAACTTTTCTATATATAGAGGTTTAAATGTTGTGATATTTCTTTGTATTGTAATTTCTCTGTATCTGTATCCTGACAATAAAATTATTTTCTCTATGAAACAGAACCCGAAGGAAGCAGATGCGATGACCAAGATCCAGTCAGAGTTGGATGAGACAAAGATTATTTTGGTAAATGTTGCAAAGATTTCCCTTTCTTCATGTCCCCTAAGCCTGGGTGTTACTTGTTTTCTCAGTTGACTCATGTTTTTTCTTTTTTTAGCTTTATAATCTGTTTATTTTTTATTCAAACAGAAACAACTAGAAGTTCCTGTAACTTGTGTCTCATATATTAAAGGCTTATGTTTGTCTTAACCATTATGAATAACATGCTTTCATGGCTTCTACAATTTTGGTGAGTCAAATAATTTAAATTATCTAATGTACTATCTTATGATTTGATTTCCCTCTGACTTTCTCTCATGGAGGCCTTCGTAGTTTGCAGACATGTTTTAAAATAGTTCTGCTACATGCATGATGCAAACTGGCAACACAGTGCTGCAGATACTCATGACTTTTGCATGTGATTTGTTTATTTATTTCTCAGCACAACACAATTGAAGCTGTGCTACAGAGAGGGGAGAAGCTGGATGATCTGGTGGAGAAGTCAGAAGGACTCAGCATGCAATCAAAAACATTTTATAAAACAGTGAGTAGCATTTGTCAAAGCGTGTTTGATAATATTCCCCTTGCAACACCATAGGACTCACCCTTTGGTTTGTGTGTCTGTCTCAACAAGGGCAGGGTGGAGAGTCTGTGAATCTCCTCAGACAACCATCTTATAGACAAAAACAACAACAATGAAAAGCTACCCGGTAGGTAAAAAAAGTAATCCACTGAATGACGCTGATCTACATATATTATTGAGTCCACTTCCTTTAGGAGGATAATTACTCAGGATTCACAGGCAATGTAAATGACAACAGCCTTCAGTTGAGGGTTCACTGCAGAGTGGACTTGAGTGCCGCGCCATGGCAGGGATGAGTGCTGTTTTTGTGTTGTCTTGTTTGGATACTTTGTCTTTATCTGACACTAGTATGTCACAGTTGGCATCTGTCAGTCCATGGTATTCATGAAGTGGTCTTTGCGGTGGTCCTAGTGCTCCACAAAGTACGACAGCGTTAGTTGACCTGGAATTGGCAGTTCCCTCCTACATGTGGGGTTACTGAGACCAGTTTCTTATCATTTTGATAAGGCTGATTGTGACGTAATGGCATGGTTTTTATTTGGCTGCTCTTTAGCAGTCTAATGCAAATTTTCCCACCTGGGATAAATGTTTACCTCTCTTTCTCTTTTTATGTCCCAGGTTTTTTATTCACTGAGAAAATAGAACCCCACCTGAATCCTTGGGTTCATCTTTTCTATTTTCTAGCTTTTGGGGTTCTAAATTAATCTCTTTAAAATTCTTAAGGAATATTCACACTCTATCATCATGGCTTACAATGTATTCATGATCATATTAATTAATCAAAGAAGCTCTTCTACACAGACTCACATAAAGTAAATTAATTGTCTTGTGACAGAATATTAATTTATAGTATTGTCACTGATCCTGATGGTAACAAAGGGTAAAGGACCAACCACAAATGCATTAGCTGTAAACAGTTCGAACATATTGCTCTTGTTTGTATTTGACAGGCCAAAAAGACAAATCAGTGTTGCACTATACTCTGAGGTACAGACCCACACTGTGTTGCTTCATATTGAGGTGATGCCATTGACTCAGAGAGCCTATAGTGTTCTACCCTGGCCCGGACGTGAGCAAGTGTTTCTGTGGACAAAAGTATTAACACATCTCTGCACAGGGATGTTTGTGTGAGTCGCCATGATATGGGATCAATGATCAGCTGTTGTTTTTCTTTCTTATTTTTACTGTGTTGGGGGGAAAAAAATGTTATTATCTCAATAGAATTGTTATAGAGACAAGCTGCTGAGAGAAGCCAAATGCATGTATGATGTCCATATTCCTATGTGTGGTTTCGATGGCCCTCAGTTTATTTTGCAAGGAGGGGCGGATGGATGTCTCTCCAATATAAGCAATTCTACAAATATTTTTAACATTAATTTCTAGCATTTAGTATCCATGAATTGAATATATCTGCACTGTATTATTTATATATAATGTGTAGTATTGTCTGTCAATATAGGACGACCAGTAAGCACAAAGAATAGAGGACAATGTCGTCTCAATCACTACTAGGGTAGTCTTACTGCACATTTCTTTTGGCTCATAGCTAGGCACCGTGAAAAAGGTTAAGGGGAACATGGGTTGGAATTTTGTATTTATTATGTGGTGTACATATGATGTTTAAACTATTGCAAGATATGTACATTATATGTCTGGTCTTTTGTTTGTGGAAAACTCGAAATATCTTGTGCACAGTATATTGTTATGGTTCTCATACCTTTGTTCATACTGTTCTGTTTTAAAAAAAATGCTTGACTGTTAGCCTGTCAGTGGCTAAAATCTTCCTTTCATCGCTGTGTTCAGTTCTTAATTATTTCTGTCGTCGTTGTGAACATAAGATTATTGTATGATGGGTTTCAGTTTTCATAGTAAACGGAGACAAGTAGGAATTGTCGTGGAAAAGAAATTGTTGAGAAAATCTCATTTAGCATATCGTCATGGTGCTTCCAATATGGCCCCTCATTTTATGCACTTCCGAGATAATGGGGAAAAACTGATTTGGCCTGACTCTATATCATAATTAAAAAAAATACAATGAAAATATTAAATTTTAGGAAAACTGCCTGACACTTTTAAACAAATGTAATACCAGCTGATGCACTATGATGTGGGGAATTACGTAATGGGATTATTCCATAATGGCCAAAGTCAGACTAAGGCCATATTGAAATCACCATGACGATATTGTGTTATTCACAGATTAATTTAATTTCATGTTTGAATGAGCAATTTTTTTTATTGTGCATCAGGATTGTGCTACTATGGAGTGTCAGATGAAATGTTTGTTGTGAGGTGCCAGTGAAAGCAAGAGGAATGATGATTCACTTTATGGAGCAAAAGATGTACAAATATGTGATAGCATTGGCTTTTCTCCATGTAAAAGTAAAGTAGACAACACACAACATGCATTTTGACCTCAAACATAAGTGACAGCATGGGCAAACTGGCTGTCTGACTTGCATGAAGTAAGGCTATGTTCAAAGACCACAAAAGATTTCTCAAATTCAGAGGCGCCGGTGTGTTCTCTATGTTTAAAGTCAATTTGATTCTCATGAAGTGTGTGGCTGTACATATTTCCTTGCATGCAAGACTTGTATTTGATTGTGGAGTGGTTGCAAAAGTTTTGATTTTTCAGTGCAATTGAATCACTTCTAAATTCATTTGTGTCATGAAAGAAGGCTACTCAGCATCGTTTGTGTTATGTTGTACATTTAGTGCAGTTTCAGCATAAATACTTGTGTAAGAGATGCCAATGTTAAAATTCTTTTGCCATTAGACTTGCTTACCAAACAATTTTAGATATATTTTTGCAAAAGATCTAGGCATATATATTCTTTTTCATCATAGACAAAGTCCAGCAGTGTGCACACCAAAAAGAAAAGATTTTTGTCGTGACTTTTTTTGTACATACATGCTTTCGAAAGAGCAATACACTTAATAAAACACTTATCTTGTGAAGTAATGTGTCTCGTCTTGTGGCATTCTTTGCCATTGATAATTGAGAAATTATTTTTGGAACACAATGGTCTGGGGGATTTTCTTTGACCTCAGATATCATGTGCCATGGAAATTTGAATTTTTTAGAGATATATTGGGCTTTTTACATTTTGCTCCGAGAATTATTACAATTAAATTTCGTACTGCATTGATTTACAATGATTTTCTTCATACAAAGTGCACATTATGTACACAAAACATCAAATGTCAAATGGTAATATGGTCTCTTTTTGCAAGTTTTCAGTTATTTGTACTGCTTTGTTTTGATTGCATGAATGTATGAGGCAAGAGATTGTAAAATCTTGTCTTTCTCTTGCTTATTCTGCCTCTCTCTCTCCTTCTTGCTTCTCTCTGGGCCCCTCCTCACTCTTTCTGTCTCTCTTTCCTTTCCCCCCTCTCCTTCTCTCTTTTGTATGCAGTGCAAGATTAGGAATTTTTGCAATGGATTTTGAGCCAATATGTCATAACCTAGTCATAGCAATATGTTTGGCTCTGAGTTCATATGTGATGTCTGAACTTGTCAGTGAACCCTGCCTTTCATAAAATCTTGAAAACACATAACCCTTCTCTTTTCCCCCCTCCAACACACAAACGTATCGGTACTTGAAAAAAAAAAAATTTAAAATGCTTGTAGTTTTGGCATTTTCCAAAATATACATGAAGCATTTAGGCCTACTTGATGTTAAAGTCGTAGTGTCCAATGGTGTTGTGTTTTTAGAGCTGTGTTATTGTCACTGTTGACTTTTATTTTTTTTTTAGATCGATCATCAACATATTCCTTAATACTTAATTTGCAAGCTTTTTATTGGACTCGTTTCCTGTAAGAGATTTCCAGTAAAAGGTTCCTGGCTGGTGTACATGCGTGTCTATGTTGAGAGGTTTTGTTACATCACTGTTTAGCAAATTTCTCTTTGCTAAAGTCATGTGATAACATTATCACAGGGACTATAAGGTAAGATAAGCATTGTGATCTAGTCTAGCTCATGCTTCCAGCTTGCTCTTGATGAACAGTGTTATTTGCCCTTTGCCCTAACTTCTGCACCATCACACCCCTTAATACATGTCTGCACTCAGCAGTCACCTCATATCGTCTCCAGTTTTCTGGTAAGATGGATTTTTGACAGCTATAGTTCACCAAGTAATATACATGTCACAGGTTTATCTTGCAAGAGCATTGGAAATGTGCTTAATAACTTTTGAGGTGGCAACATGTTGGGTTTTATATCCAATACGACTGTTATAGGTGGCTTTACAGAGTGTTTTTAAAGAATCTGCATTTTTTGTTTTGCGTGGCGGTGACCTATTTTATATATATATAAATTATATTCTGCTTATTTGGTGGGTGCTGTAGTGTGGTCTGCTGTACCGATGCTTTGCATGCGTACGATTGCAGCACTCGTCTGCTCCCCAACACTACAAACGTGTATGAAATAGGGATACAGTAAAGAGACTTTGCACAAGCAACATTAGGTAGAGAAACAATTCTTCGGTTTCTTTGAGAAGATTGTATTCTGTATTCTGAGATGTTACTTGTAACACTCTTTTAATCATCCTGATACATTGAAGTAAATCTTACCCAGTACCCGTGTAATTTCATTATTCTCCGATGCCCACGTTCCTTCTTTTTCTAGTTATATGTTTATCTCATTAATTTTCAGTACATGAATTGTAATTAAGAATATTTAGGCCGGTTTCATCACACTGGCTGTATTCAACTGATTCCTAACACTTAGTTGACCATTTGTATGAAGATCTACTGTTACTGTTAGGGTTGTGATGAGGAGTTGCAGTTAGGTATGATCCATTGGTTGTCAGGCTATTTCATTAACATTTCCAACTTGTTTTTATTCCCACTGTACATTATATACTCATCTGAATTTCGTAATGCTCTTTTTGCTGCCTATTTTTTCTGATATAATACATCATGTGCTCCTTTGTGTTGACAGTTTTCCTCGGTCAGGGTCAGTATTTCTACCTCTGCTACACAACCTTCACCTACTGGGACTACAAAACTACCAAAACGTTCTATAAGAGCTCCATCCTTGGCATTAAAAAGACATTGGACTTAGACACTGGCTGCACATTCCAGACATTCCTTAACCTTCCTCATTGCTATAGGCACCATCAGTTGTCTTATACATATATGTGTATAAAGCATATCAGGCTTGCTGCAGATGCTATCAGTTGCTCTACATCCTTACATGCAAGGCACCAGGCTTATGGGTGGGTTTTCTGGCTCTGGTTGTGTAGTCTGTGCATGTAGGACACGTCGCTGATTGTTTAGCAAAGAGGCGAATACCCCACTACAGTTCTTGTACTTTTCGTCCTTATGCAAAACAACCAATGATTTGTGTGATCGTGAGGAAAATGATACTGCAGATAGTTTTGTTGCATTGCATTAAAGTGAAGTAATAGGCATATTTCTGAATTGTACATTGCAAAACTCTTTCTTGTGCAATGGAACCTGTCTTATTGGGTCACCTCTCCACAGGGGCCACTGATCCGTGACACCCTCGTGTTTTTCTTATATTTTTTACATCTCAATATTGATCCCTGCCAAATGCGACCGCGGTCATTTTCCGTGACAAAATGGCTATGCAACCTGCTTATAGCCATAATTTCTTAGGAGCTTGCTGAAAAAACATTTCTTGCCCTAACTTATCCTATTTTGACTAATGGCCGCCAGACTACTGTGTTGACCCCTGCGCTCACTCCACCTGTGTGTAATGTGTTGATTGTGGGGTCGTAGTGCGTGGTATTACACCTAGTAAGTGACCCCGGCTCAAACCTCCTCCATGGTGGCCAGCTTGACCTAATGGTCACTTTTCTCTGGATCTTGGGTGACAGGAGATAAGAACAAGATTGATGCTAAAACCTCTAGATATCTTTTTGAAAAGTCTTTTTAATTTCTTTCAGCTGTTTATCTTCTTATGTGGAGTCCACAGGTTGAAGAAATACAAACAGTAATAAAAATTGCAAACCTCAACCAGGTTGAAGAAGCCACACAGAGAGAAAAAATGCATGAATGACGGTTAATCTGCAGCATGTTTGTTAGTAATTTTTGGGAAACTTCACAGCGATGAGTACTTTGCTCAATAACCAATCGCAGCTGTGTTCCGCTGTGAAATGTCTCTATAACATGCATTGTGAATTTCAAGGAACTGATAGGGATTGCTTCTCACTGAGCAAGTGTTGAAGTTTATGAGGCTTTTTTTTTATCATTTAAAAACCTATTTTAAAAAAAGTAGTTTAAGTTCAGATCACATCATTCAGGTGATTTATGTTGAAAATTGAACTGAAGTGTTATTAGTGGAGAGGCATTAGACTCATTCAGATAACCGATTTCAGTATGAACAAAACTGAAAAACAGATCCCACCTGATAGTGTGCTTGTGGTTGATATTGTCATATTTCAAATGGAACATTTTGGGACTTCAGGTAGTTTGCTGAAATAGATGGTTAGCTATTTTGATGTGTCCCTTCAATGTTAACATTTTGTGAGCTGTTCAGGCGTTTTTTCCACAAAATCTGCAAAAATATGTGTGAGTGCTTAGTATGGATGGAATAACAGGATTAATTTAATATATTTTTGGAATGCGAGGGGATCTATGAAATAGCCTCTGTCTATTGTGAATGTTTGCACTCGTCAAATGTATTGCAAGTTTAATATTATATTATATTGTCGTGCTGTGTGTATTTGTAAGCATGGAGAGCTTTCTCAACCATAATCGATATTTCTTGTAGGCAATGTACACATCCCTTTTGTTTGCTGTAAATTTTAAGTCTTGCATGGAAGTACAATTAAAGTGATGAACAGCTCAATCCATGCACTCAGTTTTGTGTTTTCTTGTGATTTGTTACTAAATTTTGTTTGTGTCAATTGGTTTTTAATTTTAAGCAATCATAAAAAGCTGCTGTCAGTAATATCCAAAGTATTTTGTTTCTTTTTTTTTAAAGAGTATAGTGGGCTATAGATCTCTGTTTCTTTTTAAGTAGGCTGTTTTCTGTGGTCAAAGTTTTACAGCACCGTTGACACTGTAAGGTCTGTCACTTCAGCACTAGGAAGTAGATTAGGACAATAATAATACAGTGCCACTGAACAAACAGAAGCAGACCACACCGGAGTGCCCATCAATGCCCCACTTTTTAAGGCTGATATAATACCACTGATGATAGAACCATCACCTCCTGATACAGTAGAACCTGCATATCTTGATGTCTCTTAACTCGGCATTCGCCTTAGTCGACATGATTTGGAATTCCCAACTTCTTCTGTATTTACTACATCGACACCTCTTAAGTTGACTTTCCTTTTACTTCACGTGATTTCAATAGTCCCAGCAACTTGTGCGGGTTCTACTGTAATATTAGGCACAGGTAAAATCGCAATGAATGGGTACTCATCGCATCCCGCACTTAGAGATTGCTGCCTAAAAACTTCAGGGCGAATGAGGCATTGCACATATTTGCTATGGTTTTAATGATGCTATCAAAACTGAGAGGTCATTTCAGTGCCACGTAGCAGGTTTCTGAATTGCCAGGAAGTTCAATTTGAATTACAGCAGCACTTACAAAACAGAGTGAACCAAACAAGTGTGCTGATGCACCCACACTGCCTCTTGGTCTTGACGACAGGAAATATGGTCTTGCTGTATTCCCCCCATCTCTGGGGTCTCCTACAAGTGGAGTCAAGGTTAATACTTGAAACAACCAATTCAAACCGTAAGTGTTGGTATCAAAAGCAAAACTGACAAAATCTCTAACCCAGCCATCAAGTAATGTTTGGTGTGAACAATGGTAACTGACATGTATTGTGTTTTACTAGTATCTCATTGTCTATCGCCCTACTCATACATTTAGTATGCTTGCTCACTTCTTGCTAGGTTCTAAGGCCAAGGGTACTACATTACTACAAGTATTATTTTGTACACAGAAAACAGATCAGAGGAACAAAATTTGGTGGATAATGATGTCATTTTAATTTTCAACATAAAGACAGGCAAACAGTACAGTACACAAAATTACATCAGTTATAGATTTCATAATTTTTCTCTCCAGCTATGAAAACAGTTCTACAGCATACATGTTTCAAAAACTATTTGTGCATGGGAAATTTTGCAATGTAGTCTTGTGGAACCATATTGTGATCAGATGCACAAGACGAAATATGCAGTCAAACTTCAAAGACATCATTCATGAGAAAAGTCAACACAACATCCTGTGCTAAGTTGTTGGGCTCAATCGTGTGTGCTAGCACCGAGCACCACAAGTGAGTTCAGAGAGACCATTCTCACTAACCTATGACCAAGCATCACTGATCCCTGACATCTCATACCTCACGACATCGCTTTGGCAGTAATGTTGTACAACATGCATTCATCTAAGTGCAAGTATCACTGTGCCAAGGAGACATCTAGATGCCTATGACGTGTCTCTGGCTGTCATTTGCTTGTCGGAAGAGCAATGTTCCTTACCTTCCTCATACATCAAACTTGCTTACATTAAGTTTGACGAACTTCAGAACAACAGCCAATTCTCAGGTGTGATTACCTTGGGCTCTATAGATTCTCTTTTTGTGAAAAAAACAACTTTGCAGGATGCACAAAGTGTCTAAACCTTGTTAAAACATATATTATCTTAACATGATATATCATATTGGCGGACAAGCTCAAAGGTCACCAGGAGAAGTTTAAGTACATTATAATCTGTCATTTGTTAAAAGTCAATGGAAGGCTTTTTCAGCCTTGTTTTTCAAAGCACCAGTAGTTGTGGACAGTTGAGTACTTTCTGTGAGAGAAAATGGACAAAAATGGGAGAAATCGCGTGTCATGAAAGGTCATAAAGCTTTGTGTTGTGGTCCTGTCTTACCTGAGATAAGAATAAAATAGGCAGGCGAAACAAAGATGAGGAGGTCCGCGGTAAATTATGCACATAACTTTGAAAGTCGCAGCAACACAAGAAAAACTTACATCAACAATGCACTGTAGCCAGGAGGTAGGGTGCTGAAAGGAAGATGACAAAAGCCTATTATGAGGCAGAACTTGCCTCAGCGTGAGACTACCGTGTGCCCTTACACGTCAAATTAGTCCAAAAAAAGATTTCACACATCTGACATTAAAAAAATAATAAAAAATGTATCAAACTATAGTGAAACTGAAGACAATACATGACAATTCATCTGTTGATCTTAAGCTTCAAAAAAGAGTTTGGGGTGTGTGTGTGAGAGAGAGTGATCTCAGAAGGATGGCTATTTCTCTTCAACAATCAAGCTTTCGTCTTCTAGCTGAGGTCTAATTTTCTCATTGTCACAAAATCCAAGAATCAGCATTGCACTGGAAAGTTTATCCCTGAAGGGAGAATGAGTCGAAGAGTTCTGTTCTCATCGAACAGCAGTTTTGAATTTGTCTTCTGGCAAAGAGAGTTGCAGCGTCAGTCCTCTTTGCCTTGTCTGCACTTTAAGTGATTTATGAGACAAGAGTGAGAGCAAATATTAACTAGCCTATATAATTATAAACTAATTTGGTTAATGTACATGGAAATGTTCTGCACGGTGTCTGTATCTTGTTGTGGCTTTATGTGGTTCCTCCTTTGCCATCATACCAAGTATAGCAGGTGAAAAAGGGTACCACATAACATGTGAATCCTGTAACTTCATTGAAAAAACTTTTAAAAGAGTCACAGATTACCCCTGCTTCCCCCCCCCCCCCCCTCCCCCCCGAATAAAAGAAACCACCCAAAAAACAAACAACAAAAAACAAAGCACAACTGCTTATGAGATGAAGAAAGGTTCAGTGATCCATTCACTCCTGATGCATAAACTAAGATGAATGGCACATGATATGGAGAAATAATAAATGTTTGTAGTTTGTCCAACTGCATTATTTCTATAAGACTGGAAGACGTGGGACAGTTCTCCAGGTTGGGGTGTTTGACCCTTCATCACACAGACCAAACACCAGAATGTGACTGTGACTAATATAGGACAATAGTTGATTGCCCAACATCCGTCAGTCAATACTCAGTCAAAACTTACATCTCATCTCATCATTCAGGAACGAAACTTCTTCCAAAGATGATCCCTTCACTAACATACAAAATCTAAACAGCAACACCCAAATATGAAAGTGTTAATGCTCTCTAACAAAAGTTGATCTATCCATTGAAGTTTTAGTTGCAATCAGTACAGAGCAATGTGAAAATTCACAACAAATCTATCTCAGTCACTAATATTTCAAACAAGGCTCAGAGTTACAGCATCTCAGACCATATCAACCTCAGAAAAGTCAAACTTAGGTGCTACAACGTGAAATTCATTACATTTACCTTCCTTTTCAACTGTGAACAAACTTTCAAACATAAAATCTTGTACAATTACTGTTGAACATGATAGGGCCATTGAAACAATAACATCTGAAGGCAAAACCTAAAGTAGGAACAAACTATATAGTTTTAAAACACTAACCTAAAAGCTTAGGACTAAATTACTAAAAGATCTTCATTTGCACAACAAAAATGATAAAAATAAACAACTGCAAAGCTATATGTTAAGGCAATGCACAGGGCTTTAAGCCTGAATGATGGCTGGTTTCATGAAAAAATATTGAATTTTAAATGTTTACCGAATCATATCAATCATATGAACACTTTTGAAATCCAACAATCCAAAAATGTCCTTAAATGATCTAACTAAAACTTGTTTGAGCTGTCTAAGGCGGAGCGTCCACTGACCTGTTTTGTCAGTTGCAGGCCAGGCTCATGAGTATAATATCATACATGAGCCTGGCCTGTAACTGACAAAACAGGTCAGTGGACGCTCTGCCTAAATGCTTATATCATATTATTGATGAGTGTTATCATGTTTTGCATAAATGTAAAAAAAAAAACCACCCTGTTTTTGCCATGGAAAAGCAACAGCTTTTAAGGTTATGCACCAACTACTTCTGCAGTAAAAAAGATTTGTTAGACAAAATATGAAAAAAATTACTGATGCAGTCATTGAAAGCAGGGCGGGGCAGGGGTAGGATAAAATTTTATGAATTGTCTCTGGACTCTGTGCAGTAAAGGTCTAGGAACCAGAGAACCAGATAACGCCATTTGTTGGTCTGTGGGAAGTTGCAACATAGATAACAAGCATGTATAACAAAGGATAAGTCTTCAGATGTGTTTCGAAGCAAAAAGGAGAGTAATATCAATAGCTTGCACTACAACATCACAGTCACTTGACAGTGTGTGATTGAGAGTCACACTATTTGACCCACACAGTGGTGACAGTAGAACTAAAAAATCATGATCATGTAGGCGCATTGGTTATGTCAATGCTATTACATGATTTTGAAAACATGTTTTTAAAATTGTGTGGACCATAAGATTTGTGCAAAGATGACTTCAAGAGTCAATCTCATCGTTAGTTCCTTCAGCTCTAATTCCACATCTGCTTTCTTGGAGAATGCACACAAGGCAACTTGGCTTCAACTGAACAACTTCTGCGTGATATTTACTGAATTATCATCTGATAAGAACACTGGTGGAGTCACACAACTCTTGGGTTTTGGTTTTTTGGCCAAATGCAGTGGATTTTCTTTATTTCAAAATTACATTATGTACATTCTACAGAAAGAGCAGTAGAACTTCAAAACTGAGGCATCAGTGTCTTATATGATTATTGTCGTTAAAATCTACATGTTAATATAAACCGCTGCCTTTACACATAGCAGGATTAAGGTTTGATTCCTAAACTGCCTGATGAGCTGTATGTGCCTCACAGCTACACAGCTTTAGTCTGGATGCTTTGATGAGTTATTTGTTGCTGCGCTTGTCAAACTTGTCTCTTCTCTCCCTGACATTCACAACACTCACACACTAGTATGTACATGAGTTGATTAAGACCTGATTGAATCCATGGTGCATACACAGACACACACACACTTTAAATTCATTCCTCATTTGCTATGTACAAATTGATCTCCAGGTGTCTGCTGTTACAGTATTACCATGTTACAGTATCATGATGCATTTAGCCATAGTCTAACCATAGACATTGATGATTTCTCCTGTTTTCTAGGTTCCAAAATCTTTCTACCTAGCCACAGTTCATGGCTATGGACTTTCTCGACACTAAGCTTGAAGCAAACGGCAGGGCACTGGGTAGAGAAAAATTCTTGCTCAAGTCTAAACAAAGACTAATCTGGTCTGGTGAAATTTAAGTCTCAAGTCGGATCATCGATGATATCATTTATGAATTGTAGAGAAAATTGTGTTTAAAAGAAGGTTGAATAGATATGAAGTGGACCATATCCACAATAACAGTTGATGAAGATATAACCACTGGAGGATGCTAAAGGAGACGGACGCCATATTGGCAACAGCTAGACACAATGCATCATAATCTGTAACGTCATAATACTGTACCATCCACTTGGGGCAGACGTGAGTCTGAAAACGTTGTTGGCCGGCAACTGGAACATTCCTCAGACTACTTCGATGTGCACACTAGCTGGGTCTTGGTTAGGTCAACAGTACAAAGTAAACATCACTGTCTAGTAATATGGGGTAGTAATGTATATGATCAGGGGAAAATAAATCATACACATGGACTAAATTTACGTTGCTAAAAATATCACGGGTAAAATGTGACACTTGAGAAAAATCAAAGTACAAATTTTTAATGCAATGGCGATAATTTTCTTTACAATACATTTATATCAGTGTTACAGTGAAGAGGAAATGGCCAGTCAAACAAAAGTTTCAACAACAGAGGCTACGTAAAGCCCTTCTACAACTGGCGTGTCACCAGTGAGAAACTCTCAGCCCTCTGGACACTTCCATCGCTCAAGGCAAAGAAAATTAAATACATCACATATGGTGTAAAAACAAAACAACTAAGCTTCAAGTGATAGCTTTCTTTGCCCCAACTTACCAAATGGTAAGTATTGGACTACTTTACAAAGTGATTTCATTGAAAAACTACAGAGGGTAAAGAGTGATAAGTGGCTTTTGAAGCTACTAGACCCTACTTTGTGAGAAACTTCATTCTAATGCAGTGTTTTACTTGTATATAAATATATTTTCCCATGCCACTGAGAGTTGACTGACACTTTGTGTTCCTGTATCACTGAACAAGCATCTTCTGTTCTTGTAAAAAAATCCACAGATTGTCTTTGAAGCCTCTGACAACATTCCACAACACCATCCTCTTTGTGGCATGTCCATATTAATGATGACCCTTTATAGAGTGTTGGCCTCATTAACAATGATGTGGCCAAGTATCCCGATTTTTCTCCCATACAAATATAAGAAATTCGAAACACGAAATAAAAAATGTTGATACTTGCCAAAAAATTAGTAGCTGGCCATACGAAGGGTAGACAATATGCCAAAGTTATGGAACAATCATGTGTCATTGCTGTTGGGTTGTTGCTTTTGTAAAAATGCATGAGTTACTTCACATTTGTACTGAAAATCTAAGTTTCTAATTTCTGTTGTAAACACAAATGGCCAAGACAATGGGAACTCTTCAGCTGTTTCCAAGGCCTGGCAGTTCTTTTACAAACATAACCATGAAAGGAATACCCACAAATGCTAAAGTGTGCTCCTCTACAGCACAATCACCCCTAAAAAACAAACATTTTCACAAAAGGATATTTCCCTCAATTAAAACAGCCTTTCAATCCTTTTTCAGGAAGATGCAGCAAGTACCGTGTAAAACCAGAGCAGACTCTGTTGATATAATACAATGTAGCTCAACAATCTGATTAACCTCAGCCCACACAAAGCTGAGCTTTGCATTTCAAACGATGACAGACAAATTTCAGGAAACCCTGGAGGACATGGACATAGAGAGCTGCCTATTGCAGGAAAGATTATGATGCTTTGTTGGAGAGTACGCTGCGTCCCCACTGTTATTGCTGCCCTCATTACTTCCACATGTCTGGTGCTGGAAGAATGGCCCATGCGACCAAGAAGAGAGATAGATCGTGACATCTGTCATGTCCAGTGAGTTTTTGTGGATAAAGGAATTCAAGATTTTTTAGTATTTCAATAACTAAGGGGTTCTTTCTGAGAGTATCAAGAGCTGTCGTAAGAATTTGCTACAGATAATACATTAAAACTTTTCCTAAAGTAGAAAAAGATTACTATAAAACTTAAGTTCTACTCTGTCTAAAGCATCAGATACTCGGATGATTTTCTTACACTACACATGTATTTCATGACGTAAAACTGTGCAGTAAAATATAAAAATGTGTGTGTGCAGATCAAATTCTATAAATGTTGCCACCCTTTACATTCAGAACTCCCATTCAGCAAACTGCCAGTCTCAGTCTATGTACACTGCACACAGGTGTGAGCCACAAGCCGAAGCACATCCTCGAGTCACCCAGACTCCTCCTGCACACTCAGTGGTTTTCTATTTGATCCAAGTCCAAATCATTCATTGGAAACAACCCAACACCATCGTCTGCACGGCTGTCATGACAGTTACAGTCTCTGTGATCCCGGTCCTCCTCCTCCTCCTCTTCTTCCTCTTCCTCCCAGTCTTCCTGGCGCGTGGAGGACTCACTCCTTCTGTGCAAGAAAGACGGTGATCCGCCGTGCTCGGGTGGGGTGAGAGGGAGGGCGATGGAAGCTGCCTGGCTGAGGTCTGCATCAAGGAAAGTGCTGGACGCCGCCGGCTGCCCTGACATGACAGGTGGGAGCTCAGAGTCGAGGGGGGAGCTGGCAATGGGGTTCAGGAAGAAGGCTCCACGGCCACTGCTGCTGTTGCTTCTCATGATGTCGATGAACTCGTGCTGCCCTGGAACACGCATCTGTTGAGGGAATAGAAAACGATGAGTAAAGTATCTCTACAAAATGTCCTTGTTATCCGTCAACAATACTTGATCTGATTATGAATGACTTTGCGGGGTGGGCAGGGCTTTTACACTAAACAATAAGTCAATGTTCATCTCCTGAGTTGTTCTTGCCTTCAAAAGCCCGTGTTGTGGCTTTCACCTTGACTATACTGATATAATGCATAATCTCCTACAACGCTTTGAGAACTATTTAATATCAAATTTGAATATTCATTTCATTGTACCTGGTATTTGCTTTTCAAACTTGACAAAACTCATGAGAATTGACACGATATGACAAAAAATAAATGACTTTAATAGTTTAGGGGGTATCCCGCTTAAGTTTGGAAAATTGGACCATGTGTCAGACTACAGTAACATACTGATACACCTGTTCTCAACACCTACACTTCATTAATTCCAATGAAACTACATGTGATACATTGACAAACTGTTCCTTTAATTTACTATTTTTTTTAAAGAAAGCTCAATGCTAGTACTAATCCTCCAAACATATTAAAGCAATTGGTAAGAGGGATGCAATAACTGGCTAAACAGAGCAACTCCTTTGGAAGAAGAATTTTCATAACTTTTCTTTAACTGAAACAAGACAGCTACCTCCACACAAACAAGCAGGCGTAAACACACAAAGACACACAAACACAAAGAGACAGTTGTTAGGCGATGGCTGGAGCTGATGGTCACATACCGTAGTGTTCCAAGGCTCAGATCTCCGATGGGAGCGGGTGTATGCAGTCTGAGGAGATTGAGAAAAACCAGATGTTAAAGGCATTCCGAATAAATTTCTTGTCAGATTAACTGATACTGTTCACATTTATATTTTGTATTCCACAGCACAATTAAGCCTTTTTTTATTTTTAAAAGACAATCACACAGTGGCTCTCCTGACAAACTTATCAATCACTTGAAATTCACCCAGTAGCCATTACCACCCTCATCAACAAACACAATTTATGTAAAAGTAAACCACTGAACAATACCACAAAGGGAGTTGAGATTCATGTATTTCAATCAACCATGTGGACTGGGGCGTCCAGTGCAATGGACAACGTATCCGTTTTGCTAAGGTTCTGTGGCTACATCGACTCTGTGAATTAGATCAGAACAAGCGCAGCCCCCCAGAGGAAGCAGAAGGAGCAGACACAGGAGAATGTCCAGCATCCGGCCTTGAGGACACGTCATGTGACACCCACGTGTTGCAATTGTACCAGACGCATGTGTAAATAGGCAAAGGGACAATGTACCTGTTGACCTCCAGGGTATACACAATAATAGAAGAAAAAAAACAGCACAGTCCAATAAAATTTGTCCTTTTTGTCCCTGATACTTTGCCTAAAGCCGACAACCGTCACCATAAAAAAAAAGGACGCCCCAGCACTAAATAATTCCTTAGTATTGTTTTTGTGTCTCTGGTAACACTATAAAGTCATTTTAGTGGAGGGACCTCAACTTTAACATCCCCTCTAAATGTGTGAAAGCCCGGGGGGATCCTGAGAGAATGCACAATAAAAGCTCTTGTCTTTTTTGTTTGTTTGTTTAATATCTGTCTGTGGCCTCTAAAGGTATCGGCGGCGTGGAGCCTAGCTGCTGTTGACTCAAACTAGTAATTACTGCCGGAGAAGCGGCAACACGAGCCCGGGGTCCTGGCCGTTGACCTCAAGTGTCAGTCGAGCACACAGAGGCAGAAGGAGCAGGCGGGAAATAAATGTCTGTCGTCTGTCTCCCCCCACAGAAACGCGCCCCCTGGTGGTGGCTGGTGGCCCATGTGGCTCCCAACACTGTAGAGTTATCACGTCAGGAGTCAGGGGTTGATAACTTTGTGACAGTCGCCCAGCGCTCCCGATCCCGGGCTCTGCCAGCCACCGGCACTGCACTATATTACATGACTGAAACGTATCGTTTTGGGGGGGATTTGCTTCTACGACATTAACAAATCAGCAAAGTTGTTTTCTTCAGCCCTGGCCCACCTGTCAGGGTGCCTTCAGGCTGAGGAGAAGCTTGCATAAAGGCAGACAAACTGAGATAGTTTTTAAAACGAAAAGGGTGGAAATCTAAAGACATGATATGAGAGCACAGTCTTGAAAACGAACAACTTCAGAGCGCCATCGTCTCACACCAAGCACGGCTTTTGCACAATGTTGAGTGTTCAGTCGGGACCTCAATCGACAACAATCACATCGCCGCAGATGTTTTCCTCGTCTCCTCCATGTTGCTCTAGCTAGAGGCCCACTAGAACTTTCATACATATAATCAGTCTTACATAAACTTGACACACCATGCATTTAATAGTTGGCATAAATAATCTCTCTGATTTAACGCCTTGATCCCCCATCCCCAACACACACACACACACACCCCACCTTTACTTGTTCTTCATTATTTCTCTAGGATGTGCCCACTGGGAATATTGGGGAAAGGACGTTGGGGGTTGAATATTGAGTTTTTTGGGTTTTCGATTTTGGTTTAACGTCCCTTGCAACACTGTTAGGCCAGTTAATGGAAGGGCTACTTCGACACTGCCTGTCAAGGCCAACCCGGGCTGAGAGGGACATTGTCCCCAGCAGAAAACCGGAGAACTCGATCGAACAAACTACACCACGCGGGCCTCGAACTCACGTCCTCTGCGTGATAGGCAAAGCGCCTAACCATTACATCACAGACGCCGGTTTGAATATTGAAACATACCTATATACAAGAGAGGGGAAATGGAAAGTGAAGATGAGAGAGAGAGAGAAAGAAGGAGGGAGAGAAGGAAAAGCGAGACACTCTAAACAGGGAGGGAGTGTGCATGTGTGTGTGTGTGTGAGAGAGAGAGAGAGAGAGAGAGAGAGAGAGTGGGTGTGTCTGTATGTTTATGTGAGTGCGAGACAGACAGACAGACAGACAGACACACAGACAGACAGACACACAGACAGACAGAAAGAAATCTATTCTTGAAAAAACAAATAGGACCACAATAAATGTCATGTCGCTCGATTGCACTTTAATGCACGCCAGTCCAAGAAGACGCGACCAAGGCAAACGCTGAGAGGATGTGGCATGCCGTGTCTATTCTGGGCTGAGAAAAGTGGAGAGACAGGCTGATTACAGCCGCTGTGCCTTGTCCTTCTGCCCCTCCCCCGCCACATAGTGTGACACTTCAAGCAAGACACTCATATAATACCATTACATAGGAAACACCCCCCCCCCCCTCACCCCAAAGACAAACCTTTCCCCCCCACACACGTACGACCACAACATTAGAGCACACACACACACACACACACACACACACACACACACACACACACACACACATACTGCATGAAGACAAAAACACAACGGTGTTACAGAAACACAACTAATGAAGCACCTACGAGTTGGTTTAGGTGGTGGGAGAGAGGGGGAGGGGGGGGGGGGGGTATGAGGACAAGAGAGTTAGTGGATTTCTATCCCGCCTTTATCTCACATTTGTGTATACACTCCTGTTCTATTTTGGCTTTCGTTTCATCCCAGCAATGCCCCCTCTTCATAAAATTAAAAATAACCGAAACAAACAAACCAAAAACCCTCGAAAACAACAAATCAAAACAGAAGGGAGAAAAATATTCCAAATAAAACGTCAAGGTTAGCAACGAAAAACCACCATTCTAATTCTTTCTCCTCTCCCCCCCCCCCAAAAAAAAAAAACAACAACAACAACAACAACAAACAACCCAAACAAACCCCGAGGTGGTAAATTATAATATTTAGTGCCTCGCCCCAACCCCATCCCACCCCATCCCCTCTTCATTCCCTTCCCGCTTTCTGTTCTCCCAGCATATATCCAAATCACCTTTATAATAAAAAATGTTCACACGCGCGCTGAGGACGACATTCCTGTGTGACCATAGTACATGAGAGACGTGAGTGAGGTTACAGCAACAGGTTACAAGGACCGGAGCACAACAACAAGGACAAGGACGAAGGAAAGACTGTCCGCCCTCGCAACACTCACTAACACACACTGTTCTTTCTTCTTCTTCTTCTTCTTCTTCTTCTTCTTCTTCTCCTTCTCCTCCTCCTCCTTCTTCTTCTTTTTCTTCTTCTTCTTTTCCTTCTCCTTCTTCTTCTTCTCCTTCTTCTTGTTCTTCTTCATCTCATTCTCCTTTTTTCTTCTTCGTTTTGAATTTGCTCGGTCTGCCCTCAGCAATTTCCAGGACAGGTTGTCGTTCCTGTTCCTAAAGTATTTACGACTTCATCGACTCTGGAATGTCATTTCAATGCCACGAAGTTGATTAGGACAATACATAAAGGGGAAAAAAAAAAGGGGGGGGGGGTAGTGTCACATACTTTCAATCATCTTCGACTAATATTAAATTTCTGCCAAGGTTCCCACAGCCCCAGAAGATTGTAGAAGGAGAGGACGGTCAACGCTCCCTGACTCTCAGACCACAGCGACATTCTTTTCACCGAGGAGAGCACAAGGGATTGGGGTAGGGTGGGATCAAGAAACGGCTTCACGGCTCTTGAATGATACGGACAAATCTCGAGGTATAATCTTGGTTTTGCAATATAAAAGGGAACCCTTCTTTATGGTCCGTGAAATAGGATTGAAAGAGCTCTGTTTATTTAAAGGTCTCTTTCTCTATCTCTGTCACGCACAAATTATGAATCTATCTCTCACACACTCATCTATAGGAACACACACTACCGCGGCGCCGCCCCCCCCCCCCCCTAACCACCTCTCTCTCTCTCTCTCTCTCTCTCTCTCTCTCTCTCACA
>JAUKPP010254519.1:0-12362 GCA_032273245.1 Phyllaplysia taylori
TGCACTAGTAAATGCAAGATTAGCGTCATTTCTGCGCTCTAAAAATCGGCGTCTGTTCGCGCAAACTGGCGCTGTCGAGCAGCGGGTTCTCGGATTCAGTTGATTTTGGTACCAGAATAAACTTAAATAGATGAGGATTGATCGGTTGAAAACAGAATGTTTCTATCAAGTACCGTCTTTCAGTTATTAAAGTTTAGAATCGATCAATATAAAAAAAACACCCTGTACTTATATTCTAATAAAAGCGAAATGCAATGTAATAGGGTTCTATGCAGTCACTTTCAACAGTTAGATGAACACGAGGCTTAAATTTGTGTGAATTCATAAGGGCTACCCCAATATCAGTAGGGCTTTTCCCATACATTCCCATATCATCATGGTACTTCCAATATGGCCGAACTAATTTTTTACACTTCTGAGATAATAGGGAAAATAGGTTGCAATAAAAAAAAACGTGGAAAAATCTAATTTGAGCAAAACGGCCCGGCAACTTTGAACAAATACGATGCCTAGCAATGCACCATGATGTGTGGAATTACATAATGGGCTTATTCCAAATTGGCCTCGTCGCATTTAGGCCATTTTGGAAGCACCATGACGATATGTAGTAAGACAAGAAGAACATTTTTAGCAAACACCACGACATACTTTGTGAAACCTTACCGTTCTCGACCATCATCGTTTGGAACCCGTATTCCAATGTCAAACTCTTCTAACAGTGCAACAAATGCGTCCAAATACTGCTCCGCACCTGGCCATTCTTTTTCCAGACAACTCCCAATTGCAGCCTTGAAAAGGTGAGAACATGATCTGTCTGTGATCACTGGCTGAAAAAAGAAAAGGAAAAAAATTGGGTACAGAATCAAGACAAGAGAGCTGGAAGCTTGTTTGCATGTCTTTTTATTAGTTTTATGTCTCTTGCAACACTGTAAAGTCATTTAAGAGATGAGCTACTTTGACCCTGCATATCAGGTCCAGCCCAAGGCTTGAAAGAGACATATCCCAGCAGAAAAGCATGGATCATCTGCATGAGGTATCAAACTCGGGTCTTCTGTGTGATGGGCGAAGAGCCCACCCATCCCACCACAGATGCAGGGGTAAAAAGCAAGCTCATGGGCCTAAACCTGAAATACAAATTTCTAATGAATGAAGACCTGCAGGGCGAGCGTCGACTAGTTATTGCCAAACCTGGAAAAAAATACCTTCTACGTATACTCAATGATAACAAATGGAAGCAAAGTAAATCATCATCTAATCTTAATACTTCACATTAAAACACTATGAGAGTGCTACACAATCATTCTTTTTTTCCAGTAACGTAAATCATCATGTACAGCAGTGACATTGAACTGTGGTAATATCATGACAAAGAGGGACATTACAACCCAGCAGAGAGACTAAGGATGGAGATCCTCAATTAAAATCTACCCCATTTAGACCTGAAACTCCCATTACTGCGTGGTAGGCCAAGAGCCTAACAATGACACCACAAATGCCCATAGGGATAATTTTTACCTCTAATAATTTTGTAAGGATTTTGAAGAGAACACTTGGATCAGCAATCACCATTGAGGACAAGTTTCCCTGGGACAAATTGTAATGAAGCATGACACCACTCTGTAGGAGAAATTCCTGAACTGAAAAATAAAAAAAAGAGAAATCCAGAGGCCATCATTAACATACTTATCCAAAAGTGGTTACTCCACAGTAAAGATGCCAGAGGGCCAATAAAAAATTTAATAAAACAAACAAGGTGGCAGCATGCTCCCTTGTCATGGTAAGACCATCACTAATTCACTAATATAACCTTTATCTTAAGGAGACACTCTAAATATATGCAATGTGTGAAAGAACTTACTGCGTTTTGCAGCTTTGACCTTTAGCTCATCTCACAGCAATGGGTATCACACAATAATTTTTTGTGATTAAGTATCAAGGATATATTGTAGGCTTATATTTGAATGGTTTCCAGACAAAATGCTATGCAGGTCAGAATACTGAATTCAAAGCTGAAGTTGGGATACTTTACATAAAATTCATTTAACAAATTACACTGGAAACTATGATAACTATTGAAGTATTGGTGCAAGCAAATTCTGTAAAGTCCATGACTCAAACAAAGCAATGGAAAGGAAAAGTAAAAACCCATTTAAAAGAATGAATACATTTGATATGTAAAACATACAAATCAGTAATCTCAACTCACGCTTCAATTCTCTGTCCACAAAGTCTTCAAGATCCTGCTCCACACAACCAATACCATCAAGGAAATGCTCCATGGAGCAAATGCCTTTATCTTTCAGCTTCATTCCTTTCTCCATAGCATCCTGAAATGACTTTGGAACGAGTCTGTCACTCAATTTGTTTCTTTCCCGCGACGCATCTGGCATTTTCCTCACACATTCCTGTATTTTTCCTTGAAGAGATTTTGCCTTCTTAATGCTCTCTACTGATAGTAGTTTGCATTCTCGGAATTTTTCTGTTACTTGATCAGAGATCTTAGCCTCTATGGTATCTTTCAAAGTCTCCTCCATTGTGTCAGAGTAGATGCACAAAATGATGATGGTGGGGCGATTGACCCACGCCTGTAAAACACAATTGTAAGATATAATTTCATTCTTTATAATAATATAAATAAAAAATAAAAAAAGCATTATCACCCATTTCCATACATGATTTATGGAAAACAAGAAAAAGAAAATAAGGTCACAGAAGTAGAATACATAGGAGTTAGATGAGAGTGTGTACGAAGATTGAGTAAGCAAAACAAGGACAAAAGAAATGCATGTGCAGTAGTATAGAAATAAGTCCAAACTCCAATCATAAACATCCAGCGCAGAAGTATATACATAACGAAGAGATAAAAACAGTTTCTTGTGTTGTATATTTGAAAGTCATTGTTCTATAGTCTGGTTTATCAAGGCATTCAAATAATGGAATCACCAATCAAAGTAACACATTGTAAGTTGGCAGAAAGCCTCAGAACCCATAGTTGGCTACTAGTATGTAGTGCATGTAACAAAGAGAACTACAAAAGCTATTTGTTTCCACTGTACTTAAAATTTGTTTCCATGGCAAGATCAGAACCCATGTGACTCAACAGACTTTAATCATTTTTTTTCCCACCACAACATGGCGATGTTGACAGCACAGGCCACACACTCATCACAAGTGCAGGGAAATTTGTCCACAAAAATGGTAAGCGTCTGCGCTTTATGTCGGGCAGAGCAGATATAGACTAGCGTCTATTTATCCATTGCTGGTCAATGTATTCTATTAACAGACAAGCAATGCTACCACACTGTATAATAAATATAGTGTTGGGACTTTCTGCAGATGAATTTCACATGCCATCGTTGACATGTCAGAAGCAAGCTGAGTATGCAGAACCTCACAACTTCACAGGGGATGTGGCATGTGACTCACGATAAAAAGGGATACAACATGCTAAGCTTCAAAATAGCAGATAGTAGCCTAAATGGTTTTCATTTCTTAAAACTGAAAGCCAATTTTGCAGATGGTACTTAGATGTAGAGATATTCTAACTAACAAAGGAAACGCAAGTGTATACTTTTTGTCCAACAGATAATACTTAAGCATGCAAAATTGATCAGTTGCGTAGGCACACACACGACCTTGACAACATAAAACAAATGATGAAAGAAAAGTTATCAATACCTGAATACAGGATATTGTCTCAGACACTTCTTTCAAATCGTCTTCGTTCACGTTGGCATCATGAACCACAAGGTACAGGGAATTCAAAGTGAGAAAGCAAGGCAGAACTGTTAGGGTCGTCCTCAGCACAGGTAGCTCCCATATTTCTACCAGTCTTTTCGATTTCTTAAAGTACAGATACAACAATAAATAGCCTATGTTTAGGGAAAAAAATGTACCCCTCTTAAAAGCATTGTTATAAAAATAAATATAAACGTACCCTTCTTAAAGCATAGTTATAACAATAAATATAAAAGTACCCTTCTTAAAACATAGTCACATGAATATATATAAACAAACTCTTCTTAAAGCATAGCTCCAACAATGGATATGAATAGACTCCTCTTAAAAGCATTGTTACTACAATAAATATAGATGTAGTCTACTCTTCTTACGGCATAGGTACATTAACAAATACAAACAAGACATCTGGCACTGGACGAAAAAGCCAATATAATGACGATGTAAAACAGATTTTATCTCTTTACAAAACTTGACTTGAAATTCCTACTCATAATGGGGTTTGGCCAGGTAAATGCAGTTAAGATACTAGGCAAGTTATGCTGAAAACTTAAAAGGAAGATCATTATTACAATAAAAAAATAAAAAATAACTGAAAACTTTCATTTATTTGTTTGTTGTACTATCCCGTAGGCATTTTACTTTTCAGGCAGTGAGTTGAAGCCACATTCTCACCTTGTACAAAAATTGGAGATCTTTCAAAAAAGAACTAAGATATCACACAATTTAATCTACCTCCGATTTAATTATGCTTTAAGATGTATTATAGATTCAAGAGCTGAAGAAGTAATTGTTCCACAAAGAAACAATGTCTTTTGTAAATTATGGCTGTAAATCATAGATCTTAAAAAACATGTTTAGAATATCCATTCAATGACTGTGCGTGTGCTTGAGCGTGTGGGTGTGTGTGTGTGTGTGCGTGTGCATGTGCGTGTGCGTGTGTGTGTGTGTGTGTGAGCGTGCACACCCATGCAAGTGAGCACATGTGCATCTGTATAATTTTACTATGCTGCAGCAAATTTCTCTTTGTGAAAATTATATCTTGTCTTCACTCATCTTTCAAATTAGTAAACTTCAAAAGCACTCAAAAGCACTAAACAGTTTCATCTTTGCTAAACAAATCATAGCCTACACAGTCTGGCAATAGCGCTAAACACTTCGGCAATACTTCTGTCTCTTCTAATTTACAGTCTTCCTCATAAAAGGGTCTAATCTTACCTTAAAGAATGACCCCTCATCCAGACTCCATCTGTGTATCATCAGATCCTGAAAGAAAAATAACAACACATTTTTGCATCAACATCAAAATTAGGAGTTGCCCTACCCTAAAGAGAAGTTTCAGTTTGCCAGTTTTCATATCTAATTCTGCTGTGAATGTAATATTTCTTGAATTTTCGAGTAAATCAAGCTGTTCTCAAAACAAGAAATCTGATTTTCTCAGAACACCGAGAATCATGCATCTGCAATTTATTGTTTCTTAACCTTTTGTGAGCGGTATTTTTTCAGCTGAATGATAAGCATGTAGCATTATTTGTTTCGCTACAAACCCAGGTAACACTTTTCTATATTACTAACTGTGGTTAAAATTGCTTTAAAGATCTGTTATAATTTTAAAAAGTTTTTTCTGTTCAGGCTCCAGACTTTATTACTTAACCGATTTCTATCATTTAGGGCTAAAAAAATTTGTCTCGATCTCCACTGTGTGCTTGCTGGCATAATCAATAAAAACAAACCAGCGTTTGCACGCTATTACATTTTATACTTTTTTAAAAGTTTGTTCTCGACTCTGTTTTTTTTTTAACTTCTCCATACTTTCAGTATGAAAATGCCTTTTAGATCAAGTGCTTATGTGTGCGTTTCTGAAAAATCGGAAAAATTGCGCTCCTGGGTCAGAAGTTTTTGGGGATTGAGAGAAGTCCCAAGTTTGGGTTTCAACAGTGGCAGTGGGCTTAGTGTCTAAGAAAAATATACTGGAAATATCGACAGAGAGAAAAATACGGGTAGGCCTACCATAATTATAATAGAGACAAAATTAATTTATCCCGTGCAACAAACAGGGATTTGCTCCAGTATTACAAAACAAAATTGAGATTTTAGAAGCTTAGTGCGTTGATTTTTGCTTCTATGACGTGTCTGGGGTGACTAGCGGGCACTTACACCAAGTATAAAATATTGTCAACATAGACTTAACAAAGAGGAGTATGCTATCTGTTGCCTGTTTTCATTTCTTCAGAAGGATGTTTATAAAACAGTCCTGTAGTCCTAGCCTTGTCCACAAAAATCAGGGACCCTGGGTAAATAAAAAGGAGTCATAAAGCCTGTATGTTCCCTGGAATCTACTGCAAGAGTGCAACTTGTAGCAGTCTAAGTAGTTTTTGTTCCTCACAAGCCATAAAAAACAATATGCATATATATATATCCTTCAAAATTATCTACACTCATGACTTAAGATAGCCCAAAATTTCTTAATTCTATGTCTGCACACTTCCAGCAGCCTCACTTGATGAGAAGGTGAACTTGCTCTCTGTGCCTCTCTGCCAATAAGCTGCTTCACAACACAGTGGCCTCCAGGGTTCTGTGGTGAAAACAAAAATTAGGATCACACTACTACAAGCAAAATAAGTGTCAGATAAATATAAACAGCAATCTTTCAAGTGCATAAACACAAACACACACATACACTTACAGAGAGAGCTTGGCCCTGACAGACAGTATTGAAATACCTTATCCCTAAATGATCTAACTTGACAGAGTTAACAACTATTGCTGCAAACAGAAGCCAAACACCAACTGCACTAAAACAGTGGCAGGGAGGGAATAAAACATTCACCAAAAGGAAAAAAATGTAGCATACCTTACACCCTAACACTACCATCTTCAGAACGTTGGGATGAAGACAATTTCTGCGTTGTCTCTCCAGATAGTTGACAATATAGTATCCATGCACTTGCTGTTGATTTGGGATTGGATTGTCTGCAACACATGAATAATATGTAATAATAACAATGATACACTGTTACATGCACAAAAAAAGACAAATCAACAAAAACTAAACCTAATCATCAAAACTAATGACCAAAACTTTGAGTCATAGTTGGTGTCAGTTTTAAAAACAGAGAAATCGAGGCATAGAAGGAGTGTCATCAATTTGTACACAAATCGTGCTCTGTAACCTCCGTCACTTACTCAAGAATTCTGCACTTTTCCATCCCTTTTCATTTAGGAATATATCTGTTAGTGAAAGTCTAAGGGTCAGTAGACTTGAGCCACTTTTTATGTTTTAGATCATTCACTAGTGATCACCTTAGCTTTTGTCCTTGACTCAGAAGAGAAATATTGCAGTTTCTATTTTTTCATCTGTGCGAGCAGTTGAGAAAAGGGGGAAGCTATAATCGTACATAGAGCACAAAAAGGCAAGGCAACAATGTAATATTTTAATAAGCATTGCGTACTACGTACAGTATCCAGACTAAAAGTCTATTTTATGAGTATTTGGTGCTCAAAAATAGAAAAGTAAACACTGCATAACAGTGGAAGAAGCCCTTGTGCTTAGAAAAACAGAGTGATCTACTCCTTTCTTCACATTTTCTGAAACATCTCACATATTTTTGGCACGTTTCAGTTTGCAGGAAAAATTTCTAGTTATAAAATGTACACATCGTGTAAAATTTGGGACAAACCGCAAATAGAGGGTTTTCTTTGTGCCCAGTTTAGAGAAAAAACATATTGTGGATTCATGTCAAATGTATATCAGTCAAATTCCTTTTGAATTTTAAACAATCTGTGCACATTTCAGCGCATAGCTTCAGTGTGAAGGTAAATATGAACAAAAAAGTTGTAAAGTTATTTTTTAATCGTCCTGTATTTTGTTGCTCCAGCTGTAGGACTATCAGGCTCATGCTATTTATTCACTTCAAAGGAGTTAAACTTTAAACTTACTGAGGCGCTCAACAAGAGATCTCAGTTCTTTGTCTTTCAATTTTGTGATGCCCTCAGCTTTCAGAACAAGTAATTTCCTCAGCATTCCCAGTTCATTTGACAGTTCTTCAAGGGATTCATTCCTGTAGATACAAAAACAGAGTTTGAGTGACATAGAAACCCACCAAAGAAAAGTGTATCACAGCTATACCACTGGGCATTGATTCTCCCAAGCAAAACAAAATGTGTATCCAGTCGAAAATTTACCCCATTTTCATATCATATTTCTCAATGCGTTTTTCCAATAAGAGTATGTTTATCCATACAAACTGGTTGAATGTGGTGTGTTGTTTAGCTTTTCACTCTACATTTTTTACCACCAACTCTTCTGAATCCCTGTGGATCCCTTTGTATACTCTCTCCGTTGGAGTGCCACTCCCACTGACATTCCCTAAAATGTGGATCCAAACGTTGTGCGTACATTTCTTAAAAATTGGAGAGGGACAGTCTAAAAAGTCTCAAACTTTTACAATTTATATCACATTTTTGTCCTCTCTCTCTCAGCTAAAAAAAAACAGCTATCAGATTCAATCAAAGGAGTGAAATTTATTGGCTATGACAAACATCAAACTCTTAAAAATTACTGACCAACTAATATCAAAGTATATACGCTAGTAAGACAAGTAAAAAAGACCGATTAATAAATCAAGTTGAATTTAAGACGTGAAATTTATGCCTACTATATTTAAGAAGTGAAATTTAGAGCTACTACACACATCAAACTCTGCACAATTACTCACCAACTAATATCAAGGTATGATAAGTTGGACAGCCCACAGAGGCCAATTGGCAAGTACTTAAGGCCATTTGAAGAGAGATAGAGCTCTGATAGTGATGATGCTAGAAATCCACCTGGGAATTCCAAACCATTGGAAGACTCTCCTCTGAAAACAAAAAGACATGGCAGGTGATTTGTAAGGACTGATCAATGATCTTCATATCCATCTCCAGGGCAATGTCAGGGTGCAGCTTTCCTGAAAACATTGAAAACCAAACTCCGAAATGCCTACATGGATTGGCTGTAAAAGCAAAACCCTTCGATGAAACAACATGAAATTTATAGAGTATAGTCTCAAACCCTTCGCCTGACAGAACACTTAATATGACACTCATTTGCCATCACTGACACACATAATTTCTTGCATCACAAAACTTGTAAGCAACTTCATCAGAAGAAAAATGGAAACCTCAATTATCCTACATTTCAAACAAAGCGATGGGATTGAGTTCCTTTCAGCCAAAGGAACACATCTAAACGATCCTCACTGTACACAGCTTCCATTCTTTCATGGGTTGACAGAGGAGAAAAAGCTTTACTAAATGGTCATACCTGTTCGAAATCTATTTGAAGCGGAAACTCATTCCACATAAAGGTTCCAAAGAACATTTTTTATCATAGTGTTTAAACAAATAGAAATGCACAAAGAAATGTTAAAATAAATGAACATCAATTTCAGAATGGAGCACAATGTGAGTACAATATCAAATATTGTAACATGCCATCACTTCTACCTTTTCTTTGAATATTATCTTCTTTCTCCCTTTCATAAGATATCACTTTAATATATACTTAAATACTAGTGCAAAAACAAAATGTAAAATGTTTTATTATGAGTGTATGTCATGTCCATCAATTTCAATGCAAGTTGTTTTATTAACTGGTATTTCATGAAGGACATACTTACACATTTGTGGCTCCCAAATTATTCTTATTCAAATTGAAGCAAATGAGGGGACACTTCCAGTGGCTTGGTGATGGAATCTCCTTTATTTCATTGAGTGAGACATCAAGATGATTCAACTGGCCTGCAAACAGATGATGAAGCTTATGTTAAGTATTCATAATCTTACAGAGATTCTATTTGGTATCAAGAGGTATAGAGGAAGCAAAAACAAAAATTGGTTTCAATTTTCTATCCATATTTCTCTGGTGCCAGGTGACACAAAAAAAGCGCCCTCCATAAAAAACTAAATAACCCCGTTAAAATAGGAATAAACCGACAGACTTTGAAATTTAAACAACATCAATAGAATTTATAGACAAAAAACTGCGCAAATGTCTGTAAATATTTATTGAAAACAATAAAGGACAGCAAAAGTACAGTATCACCTGTGTTTGCATAATGCAAAATGAGGCCCAAAAATCAATGTGGTAAAGTGCCGATGAAAAATTAATACAGAAAGGAAAGAGTGAAAATGAACTTTCTTCAAGTTCGCAACAAAGAGAACTGAATAGATAGGGGATTGAAGGTGAAATCATAACAGTCATTCCATATTTACTAAAGTAATTTTAAAGCAATTTCATCTTATTGTTTCATAAGGATCCCTGGGTTCTATTCAATCAGCAAAACTTTTGGGTGAAAACCAACTCACAATAGTTTTCTAATATGCAACAAGGTTTTCCGAAAGAAAAGTTCATCATGTTATAGGATAAAATTGTTCCGTTAAAAGTCTCAAAACCATAAAATGCAGCTTCTGTAATCCTGGAATGCCCATGACAAAATGTTAAAGACTGAATAGACCAGTCATCCCCAATGCAAAGCATACCACTATTTATAAGATGTAATAACAAAAATAGGAAAACATAGAACAAAATCCTGTTTCATCACTCACTGAGCCTCACAATGCTTGCTGCCAGCTCAGTCAACTTGTTGTGAGTCAAATTCAAACTTGATAAAGTTTTGCTCCAAAACTGATCCGCACTTGGTGGAAATGACTGCAGTTCATTATGAGAGATGTCGAGAATTTTCTGTAGAAACATACAATACAATCAGCAATACGAAGAATTTTATATTTGCAGCTTGTTAAAAAAAGGACTTTTTTTCAAATATTGGCAAAAATGTGTTTTCTCACAAGAAGGAAAGAATATTCATGTTATTCTTATCACGAACAAAAAGTTATAAACACTTAATAAAATGATGGTTGTGCAAAAAAACGAGCAAAGAATTACAATATCTGTAACCCATATGCCCGCCCCTACCTCCATCACATATCCCCCCCCCCCCCCCCCCATCTCTCTCTCTCTCCTTAATATTTACCCCCTCCCCTTATTGCTCTCTGCCTCTTTCTGTCCTGCTGATTCAATTTTCCTTACCGAATTTTGTGTTTAGATCTAGATCTATATCAAGAGTAGCCTATGTATCCCCTTTCATCTCTCCATTTCAGTCTTTTACTTTTTACAGTTTTTTCCCCTCAAATGCTCAAATGCGATGTTTCAAAGACCACATAGGAAGCTAAATGCCACATCGAAACTTGAAATATTTAATAGGACTTTTTCCATTGTGACGTGCACAAACACTGAAATGCGCCAATCACTAAATCACTACAAATCATAAAAAAACCCAGCAGAAGTTCTAAAAATGAAGAGCCGGAAGCGTCAGCCTACAAACGCGATCGGCGAAATAAAGACTTTTTGCCTTTTCCAACAAAATTGTCTCGAAACTGAAAAAACGAAGGGCGTCATCATCTGGAGCAAATTTTAAAGAATCTTTTGGCGAAAACCACATGTCGATAGATCCAACTATTAAAAAATCTTCTGCATAGCAAAATTCTGCCACCACAAATAGATAAGAGAAGCAGTAAGACTTTGATGGTAAACTATTCATTCAGTTAAACACTTTCACAGCAAATCCCTTTTCGCTTTCAGAAAAGTAAAAATCAAGAGTTTGATTGCACTTTAGGGGTATCTACTCTTTGCTTCTCCTGTCCATAACACAAAATAAGGGGCTGGAAGTCAAACTTTTGTACAAATCCGCTTACCAAAGGGCACTGCCAAGGAGAGCACATTTCCGTTAGTTTATTGTTTGAAGCCCTGAGAGTCTTCAGACTGCTGCACGCACCAAACTGAGGTGGAAGAGCTGCCAGCTCATTGTGAGATATGTCCAAGGACAGCAGACGACCACATCTCCATTCAACATCCATTTGGGCTGGAGACAAAATGAAAATATATATCCGTTTCAGTTAAAAAGAAAATTATTAAGACACAAGAGTGTGGTAATTATTTACACTGCTGCATTAAAAAACACAAAGTTCAAAGCTGTACAACAGAATGAATAATGCACTGTTTATCTAGATAACTGCCAAATGGCACAACACACAAGGAACGAGGAAGAAAAAGAAGAAGCACAACACATGAGACTAAACATGAGGCAATGAAGGCAACTTTTTAAAACAAATTTGATTTTATCCCCTAGCAGATACTCACTGGGATTGACCAATGATTCCAGCTTGTTGTAGGACAGGTTCAGTTTCTCAAGGTTAGGAAGTGCAAAAATGTATGCCGATACAGATGTCAAATTACAGTTGCTTAAATTCAAGGAAGTCAAACTGAAAAAAAGAAAGAAAAAAGAGTTGAGAGACAAGAAAATCGTTACCTGGCCATAACCAAAACAAGAATTCTAACCCCATTTGATTTTATTGCATTCAATTCCGTGATCCCGCTTAAAAGCAGGCTCTACCCCCAGCAGACCAAGTCATTCAGAAACCTTCTCAATTTCCTGGTAAGCATACAGTGCAAGCTGCCAATTTACAGGCACTAAAGCACTAACATACGGACAAGATGTTTGTAAATTAATAATAATAATATATAGCATTTTTATTGCGCATTTCCATTTTCTAAAAAATGCTCAATGCGCATTACATGATGA
>JAUKPP010254530.1:0-12361 GCA_032273245.1 Phyllaplysia taylori
AACAGATCCCAAAGCAAAGCAAATAGCTTTAATAATTTAATTGAAAGGATGGTCAAATCTGATAAGCTATATCAAAACAAAATTATATTTTTCTAACTACTGACCTCAATTTTTAATAATATATTTACCAATTCCATAACGTACCATCTTCCAATCTACTAACTGGAAGATAGGATCTTTTATATGGATATTCTTTAGATGCATCTTCATCAAAATCAACCCCAATACCAGGTTTGTCTTCTATATATATTTCTCCTTGTTTTAAATCAGCATCAAAACTAAATACTTGCCTTAGCTCATCTGTTCCAAAACCAACAAACTCTTGAACACCAAAATTAGGTGCCCAAAGATTAAGATGCATCTGTGCCATAAAACATATTGGTGAAAGATCTGGCGCTCCATGAGGAGCAATTCTCACGTGATATAATGCAGCAAAATCTGCTAATTTTTTTAATGGTGTTAAGCCTCCTCCGTGAGTGACTGCTGTTCTTACAAAATCTATATACTGATTTTCGATTAGAGGTTTTGCATCCCAAATCGTATTAAATTTTTCTCCCAATGCCAAAGGTGTCGTCGTATGATTTCTTATAACCTTATACCCTTCTGAATTGTCATACGTTACAGCATCCTCAAGAAAAATCAACCTATATGGCTCTAAAATCTTTCCTAATTGAGCAGCCTCAATTGGTGTTAATCTGCTGTGGACATCATGACACAAATCAATATCATAACCAAACCTTTCTCTAGCTTTTTTAAATAATTCAGGGATAAAATTAAAATACTTTTTTGTAGACCAAATTTGTTCAGGAGGTAATGGTCTATCGCCTTGTAATTCATAATAATTTTTCTTTTTTCCAAGAGTACCATAAGTTCCTTCCATGCTAGGAATAGTGCATTGTAATCTAACAACCTTATAACCATCTTTAATAGCAGTATCTAAATTCTGAAGTACTTCTTCGATAGTCTCACCATTCACATGCGCATAAACAGTAACAGACCTTCTACTTTTCCCTCCAAGTAATTGATAAACTGGTAGTCCTGCGACTTTTCCTTTAATATCCCAAAGTGCCACATCAATTGCCGAAATTGCTGCTATACTAACTGCTCCATTTTGCCAATAAGCACCTTTATATAAATATTGCCATATATCTTCTATTTGATGTGGGTCTTTATTAATTAGACATGGTATTACGTGCTCCTTCAAATAAGCAACAACCGCTAATTCTCTGCCATTTAAAGTTGCATCTCCAATTCCATATATACCTTCATCTGTTATAATTTTAACAGTGACAAAATTGCGTCCAGGACAACAAATAAAAACTTTTACA
This sequence comes from Phyllaplysia taylori, assembly GCA_032273245.1. Classification (NCBI taxonomy): domain Eukaryota; kingdom Metazoa; phylum Mollusca; class Gastropoda; order Aplysiida; family Aplysiidae; genus Phyllaplysia; species Phyllaplysia taylori. Next base: position 1,329 of record JAUKPP010254530.1, read on the forward strand.
TCTATTATTTTCATGCTATTTCAGTTTTAAATTTTCTATTTACTCTTTTTGTATTTATTTTTAAAAACAAATCCAACAGTAAGCATTACACCTCCAATAAAAACAAAGCATAACCTACCTGTCAAATCATTAGGTATTAAAACTAGTAATGATAAAAAAGTACCATATACTAGGCACATATTCCCTAATATTTTAAATTGCTGTGCATCATATCCCTTATGACCATGTTCTTTTTCATAATCTATAGGAGTATTAATTTTTACAAAAAAATCTTTAACTTGTTCATGGTAAACTTCTGGCGATGTGTTCCTAAATAATCGTGTTCCTAAAAACCATGCGCTACATAATAAAATTACGGCAAACACGTTTGAAAAAAACATAACATCTATCAACTCTCTACTAGACCAAGGTTTATTAACACCTATAAAATCCAATAAAGTCTCAGGTTCTATATGGTTTTGGATGACATAAGAAATCAACATACCTAACAATACAGTTGACCAACCAGCCCATCTAGGCGTATCTTGGAAAATTATACCCCAAGTTAAAGGTATCATAAATGGAAGTGAAATCATTGCCCCAAGTCTCATATTGATATCAAACAGATTTATCCCTTCTAATTCACTAAAAAATATAGCTGATAAAATAACCAAACATCCTAAAACAACTGTAGTTATCAAAGATACTCTAAATAATTCTTTATCGTTAGCTGATTTTCTTAAAATTGGATTATAGAAATTACGGACAAAAATACCTGCATTTCTATTTAAAGTACTATCCATAGAAGACATGGTAGCAGCAAATATGGCGCATATCATAATACCAACCATTCCAACTGGAAGCAATTCAATACCCATTGCCAAATAAATTCCATCTATGGCTTTTTCTCCTAATGGTTTTAATGATTCTATAGCAGACACATCTGGAAACATTATTGAAGCCGCCATAGGTGGTATAAACCAAATAATTGTAATGGTAAAAAATAAAATGGATGCCATTAAGGATGCTTTTCGTGCTTGATTTGAATCTTTCACAGCCAAAAATCTATACCCATCATTCGTATTATTAACTGAAAAAAATTGTTTGCAGAAGGAAGCAATAAACCAAAGCCAAATAACTTTACTATCCGCCAGTTCTGACCAATTATATTGAGATGTAGGTAACTTATCAATAAACTCACTTACCCCACCCAATTCACGGAGAGATAGAAAAGCCATAACTAAAGCAACTGGCACCATAATCATTAATTGCATAAAATCACTTGCAACTACAGCCCATGAACCACCTAAAAGTGAAATAAACAAAACTGTTATACCCACAGATAACACTGTCATTTCCATGCTAACCCCAAAAACAGTTGAAACTATAATACCTAAACTATATAGCCAAATTCCGCCATGAATTACCCCAAAAGGTACAACCATCCATGTAAAAAATTGCTCGTTAGCCCTGCCAAAACGTTCCCTAACAACTTCAATTGCAGTAACTACCCTAGTCTGCCGAAAACGCTTGGAGAAATACAAAAAACTAATAAAAAATCCTACACCATTTGCCATATATACTATAAAAACAAATGTTCCCGTTTCATATGCTTTTCCGGCTGCGCCGGTATAAGTAACGGCACTAATAAACGACATAAAGGTTGTTGCCCCCACTAACCACCATAACATACTACCTCCACCTCGAAAATAATCGCTGGTATTTTTATTCATTCTTTTAAAAACAATACCTACTGCAATCATTAAAATGAAATAAGCAATAACTACTAAATAATCATAATTTGATATCATATTTTTTTAATTTAATATTCTTATTTTTCAATATCTTCCAATTGAAAACTTGTAAATTCGATAAGCATATCATTTGAAATATTCAAAGAGCGCTAAAACTCCATTATAAGAGATTATACAAGTAAAAAGCAATGAGGCGAATAACCCTGCATTAACAAAAAGGCTTGTATTAGCAGCACTGATAATAAGGTTATTGTTTGTCTATTCATTTTTATATGTTTTACTTATTTTTTTAGATTTTATGCTCAATTTATCCTATGATTCCTAATCTAATTATTCGATTCTTATAGAATATTAATTTGACATAAACTCAACGTAATAAAGTCTTTTCAATAAAAAATTGGCGTACCAGATTGGTGCACCAAATATAGGCGTTTTTTGTAAATAAAAAATTGTTTCATAAGTTTAAGTTTTTATAGTGTTAAAAAAGAAGGGCTTACTCACATAGAGATATCAGAATATCTAGGAATCTCTGTAAAAACAATTGAAGGGCATATAACAAGAGCCTTCAAAATATTAGCCGAAAAACTAGGATAAAAGTAAAATGAAATAGGCTTATTAAATCTAGGGGCTAGTCTAGATCTTTTTCTAATATGGATTTAAACTCTGCTAGCCCATTATCTATTGCCTTTCCATAGTCTTTAAACAACATAAAGATACTAGCTGGATAAGGAACCTTGCCTTTCATTCCCCAAAATAACATCGTTTGGTTTTCTGATAAAGACTTAACTTTCATATATGATAATGACTCCGCTTCTATTGGGCTTATAAATTTGATTTTGAAATCTACGCGTTCATTGGGAATAATTTCCTCTATACTTTCCTCTCCTTGGACCTCTGCTTGATTACTTTTCCAAGAAATAACATAACCTTTTGTGCCATCTTCCCTTCTTCTGTCAACAGTTAAAGTAGTATCAGAAATAAACTTTTTAAACCCATATTGATTTTCAATTTGCTTTACATAATCAAAAACCTCAGATATAGGTTTGTCAATTAATATTGAACGCTCCTCATGGTATTTTCCATCAATAAAAAGTGTCAAAATATATAATACGGCAAAAAAGATGACTAACCCTAAAATTATCTTCTTAAAAGAACCCATTTTGAAAAAAAATTTGCACAAAAATACGTTAAATACTTAGTATTCTTAAAATTGTTTGTGCTTTATTCTGTATTTCTTCCCATTCTTTTTCTGGGTTTGATTTATCTGTAATCCCCGCTCCTACAAAAATTCTACCAATATTCTGTTTTATTGACATACAACGTAGATTAACGTATAACTTTACTTTTTCTCCTTTTTTTATACGCCCCAAAAATCCAGTATAAAACTCCCGATTATATTTTTCATGATTACCAATAAAACTAATTGCATCATCTTTAGGAAACCCACAAACTGCAGGTGTTGGATGCAATGAATTCAATATACTTGAAGTATCATGTGACTTTAAAACAGTACCTTCTATTTTTGTTTTTAAATGCCATAAAGATCCTGCTTTCACATTTTTCACGCCTCCTATTCGTAGGTTTTTTATCTGATTTTTAAGTGATGCCTCAATATATTCTGTAACAAGAGATTGCTCTTCTAATTCCTTTTCCGACCACTTCGGCACATCTCCCGTATCTTTCAAAGTTCCAGCAAGAGAGATTGTTTTAATTTTTTTCTTTTTTTTCTCTAATAGCAATTCTGGAGAAGCTCCCATCCAAATACCCGTTTGTGGGTGATACCACATATATACAAATTGATTTGGATATGCGTTTAGAAGATTTTTAAATATGTCTAAACTCGCTTCTTTTTCAAAATTGACCTCTAAAAAACGAGTCAACACAACTTTTTTCAAAGATGTATTTCTTATTTCCTTTAAAGCATCTTGAACTAATTTTTTATAAGTCTGAGATTTTTGAGGTTTCTCCTTAAAGTTAACTTGTCCTCCCTCTAAACAATTATATTTCAATTTGCACCGAATCGCATCTTTATCAGGAATAATATAGGCTTTCGTGTTATTAAACTCAGAAAAAACAAAACCATCATGAGAAAAATCTTCCGTAAAATAAGCATCAGAAGAAAGTTGAAGTATGCCCTTTAAATATGCTTTATTTGGATATCTATAAAGGCTAAAAGGTCTTTTTTTATCTAATTGCCTTTGGATTTTACAAAAAAACCTATCTCTTCTTATCATTTGAAAGTGCTATGGTTGTGTGCTTGCAATAAGCTACTAGCTCACCCTTCTCATTAGTTATTCGAATTTCCCATAATTGAGTTGTCCTCCCTAAGTGTATTTGTTTTGCAGTTGCAAAAACATATCCTTCAGCAACAGGTTTCAAATGATTAGCTGTGATATCTAGACCTCTAATAATTGTATTTTCATCATTTAAAAAAATAAATGAAGCATAACTACCTACCGTTTCTGCAAGTGCTGCTGAAGCCCCTCCATGTAAAACGCCATGAGGTTGTTTTGTAGATGACGTTACAGGCATTTTTGCCGTAAGAAAATCTGTACCTATATCTGTAAAAACAATCCCTAAAGCTTCTACTAAAGTGCCTTTACTTTCTTTATTACATCTATCTATTATTTCCTGCTTGGTTTTTTCTATTCTTTCCATACGACAAAGGTAATTTATAACCCTAAATAAAATGTGAAATCATTAGAAAAACTCTATCTAAATAATTAATATTACTTACATTTGTGAACTTTTTAATAAATCAAAAAAAATCATGAAAAAAATCCTACTTACTTTTATAGCAATCTCGCTGATGATGTCTTGTGACAATTCAAAAAAAGAATCGTCCTCAACCTCGACTTTAGTACTTTCCGGTAATTTTCAAAACTCCAATTCAACAACAATAAGATTTGGAAATGAAATATATAATACTGAAATCAAATTAGACTCAAATGGATCCTTTAAAAAGGAACTGAACATAAAAGCTGGAAAATATTTCGTTATAACCGATGATAAACAAGTTGTTTTTAACATATATCTCCCTAAAAGTGGAGAAATTGGTTTCACTATTGACGCTAATAAATTCAAAGAAAATAGAACTGCCAAAGCTCTAAAGTTTTCTGGTGAAGCAAAAACATTTAACGAATATCTTCTTACAGGAGGTAAGTCAGTGTTATCTACATTAGGTTTTGAAGCCTTTATGAAAGAAGAGACTGACTTTATCAAAACTGTAGATAGCGTCGTTGTTGTTGCAAAACAAACTTTAGAGAATTATCCAAATTTACCAAATAATCTAAAAACTCTTGAATTGAAAGATATCGAATACAGTAAATATGAAGCTTTGATTTCTTACGAGGAATACCACCGATATATCACTGCAAATCAAAACTTTAAAAATTCTTCTGAAGATATGAAAATAGAAAAAGTTATTTCTTCAATAGATTTATCTAATGAAGAAGAATTTAACTTCTCTAGCAGTTATCGCAATTTAATTATGACCTACTGTGATTTTTCTTACAATAAAGGAGGTGGTGACGAGTCTAGCTTTATCAAAATTGCATCTGAAAATTTAACCAATAAGTATATCTTAAATTATATTATCTATAATCAAATTATGACAAGGCTTTCTTCCTCTAAAGACCCAAAGACTTATTACGATAATTATATGGCTGTTTCTACTGATATTAAGCAAAAAGAGGAGATTACAAAAATATACGACGGCATCAAGAATCTTATGCCAGGAAATCCTTCTCCTGAATTTACTAACTATGAAAATCATGCAGGTGGCAAATCATCACTCTCTGATTTTAAAGGAAAATATGTATACATTGATGTGTGGGCAACTTGGTGTGGTCCTTGCATACAAGAAATTCCTTCTTTTGAGAAATTAAAGCAAGTCTATAAAGGTAAAAATATTGAATTTATGAGTATCTCTATTGATTCAAAAAAAGACCATAATAAATGGAAAGATATGGTTACTGAAAGAGATTTAAAAGGAACTCAGCTTCTTGCCGATAACGAATGGAAATCTCAATTTATCAAAGACTATCTAATACAAGGAATTCCTAGATTTATTTTGATTGACCCTAATGGAAATATTATGAATCATGATGCCCCAAGACCTTCTAATCCTAAAGTCAAAGAACTACTTGACTCTTTAAGCATATAAATATTTAATATGAAATCAGACGATAATTAAATCACTGAAAACTTACTATTTATTGGATTTTTTACTCTTTAATTAAATTTATTTTAACTTTGTAAATATTTTTTTGACTCAAAGAGTTGTAACATATACAATATAAAAGTATCTTTGCCTTCATTTTACATATATTAAATATAATTATTAGTATGAATATTATAAAAGCATTTCAAAAAGTATTTTTATCTACAATATTGTTCGTTGGATTAAATTCATATTCTCAAAATGCTAAACCAAGTATTACTAGTGAAGACATCCGCGATATCCAGTATTGCAGCAAACATGACGATCAAAGTGTATTAGAAAGTATTGCCCTTTATATCTCACGAGCAAACAATCAGACCATTATACCAGATGTTACATATGAAATAAATTATCATTTTACTAATGAAAACGGATTTGATAGCAACCCACAAAATGTAAGAGGTGTTTTTTACGGAAATGAAGGTGCATTTAGCTTAAACACTACTGGCATCCCTACAACCCTTGGTGAACAAAATGTTTTCATAAAAATAAATAGTATTAAAAATACTACAGATAACCAAACTACATTTTTTACACCTCCAATAAGTAGACGATTTACAGTTCCTCAAATATTCAATCGTGGAACGAATATTCCTCTAGGGATTGCTGTAGACCAATTTAATGTATCTAGTAGCTGTTTTGGTAGTTCAACTCCCTTTAATTTTGGAAAAAATAGTCCTTTAGCTACAGATGAAAGTTATAACTTAGTTTTTAAGGCAACTAGACAAGATACTGGTGAAATAGTAGGTGAAGCTATACTTTTAAATGCAAACTTTGATGGACAACAACAAATTTCGGGTATTCTAGAGTCTTCTGGAAGTTCTTTTCAATCTGGAACTACTTATAATTTAACCTTAAAACGTATCCAAAGTAATGAACAGAAGTGTTTCTTTACTCCTGCTAACATGACAAAAACTTTTACATTAAATGCATCTCCTAAAAAAGATATCACAATACCTGTAGTTCCTAGTGGAGGAATTTGTTTGGGAGGAGATCTCAATCTAAAAATTGAAGGTTTAACGTCTCGTGTGTCCTACGAAGTAGGGTATACATTATCAGGAACTAATCAAAAAGAAGAAACTACTGAACTTTTTACAACAGACAATAACGGAAATCTTTTCGTTAGTATTACTAGCACAGATATTCAATCTCCAGGTCTTACCAAATTTGAATTAAAAAAATTAACTGCTACAAATACGTGTAGTACAGATTATACAAAAGAAGTATCTTTTACCGTAATACCACCTGCTAATATAACCTCAGAACATATTTCTCTCCCTCCTTCTACTTGTATCAATCAAAACGCACCGCTTAAAATAACTGCGCCATCATTAATTATGCCTTCAATAGCTTACAATATTGAATTTTTAATTCGAGGTGAAAATCCTAATAGTGCTGTAACTAGAGAAGTTACTGCTACTGACGAAGGAAGTCTTAGTTTAAATATTGACGGACTACTTCTAACGGAAAAAGGAGAATCTCCTGTTACTATTTCTAGAATAGAGCCTAAAGATATTAATTGTACTTCTACCCTAGATCTTACTTTAAATCTGTTTGTTGACAACCCTAACTTAGCTATTGATGAAATTACAATAGATAACGCATGTTCAGGTGAGGCTAATGTAACTCTTATTTCTCAAGGAGGTTTATCTCCCGGTAATGAATATAGTATTGAATACACCATCTCTGGAGCAAATGCTGTAGCAGGAAAATCAAAAATTATTATCAATGACGGAATGAGGGGTAATTTTACAATTTCTGAAGATTTTACCCCTAATAAAGGTGATAATATAATACGAATAACTGCTGTTAAGAATACTGGAACCCAATGTGGTCCTCAAGGGCTTGATCTTGAAAAAACTTTTAAAATAATCAGATTAGATAAAGCCCCTCTTGCTTTAAGTATTGAAGATCTTTGTAATTCAGATAAAGAATATCAAGTGACACTAAGCGGAACTTCTAAAACCAATGGAGGTAGTTACAACCTAAAATATAGCGTTAGTGGTGCTAACGACTCTGGAGAAGAACAGCAAACTGTAGTTCCTATCGTAGAGGGAATAAACGATGCTAAATTTCTGCTTCCTTCCGACTACACAACTAACAATGGTGATACGACAATGACTCTAATTTCTCTTACTGAAATAGCAACTAATTGTGAGGTGTCTCCTGGAATTTCTGTAGACTTTAATATTGCTAAAAAACCCACAACACCACAAATACTTGATAATACACAAGTATTCTGTAAAGATGAAGATATTCCATATTCTACTCTAACTAAAAAATTAGTACCTGGATATAATGGTACTGTAACTTGGTATACTAAAGAAACTGGAGGTAATAAAATAAAAGAAACCGATTTCTTAAACACAGCTATTGTCTATGCCGAAACTAGTACAAAAAGTTGTGTTTCTGTTAAAAGGTTGAAAGTGAAAATAGAAGTAAACGATTGTGATTTACTTAAATTGCCTAGTACAATATCTCCAAATGGAGATGGTGTTAATGATGTCTTTGAAATAAGAAATATGGCAGAAATTTACCCAAATTATAAAATGACTATATTTGATAGAATTGGACGTGTTGTTTTTAAAGGTGATTCTAATAAAGAACCTTTTAAAGGAATTCCTAGCTCTGATGCTGATGTAAAAGGGAAACTTTTACAAGGTGTTTATTACTATATTGTGGAATATAATAACCTTTATAAGAAAAAACCTACTCAAGGATATTTCTACCTAAATAATATTACTAATTAATATTGCTTAAAACCACTCTAAAATATTTTTTTGTATATTATTAGAGGTGAATTACAGACAAACAAAGTATTTTTCTTAAAACTGCAAAACATGAGTTTCTTACCTACCTCTAGTGAATTCATGTTTTTCTGTGTAAGTAAGACTGTAAAAAAAGATTCTTACTTAACTAAATTTAAAATTACGCAGGTTATTACAATCTATAAAAAAACATTAGGGTTACTTATTGCGCTTCACACTTAATTTTTATTATCCGATATATATTTACTACATATATTTTTCAACGAATCTTTAATCGGAGTAAACTCAAAATGCAATGCCTTTCGAATTTTCGAATTATCATAATTCATAGATTCGTAGAGCAATTCAATTACTTCTGGATTTATCTGCCTAAATTTTTTGAAAACACATCCTAGATAACTCCCTAATCTCACTAAAAACTTAGGGCATTTTTTTGTCGCTAATTTCACTCCAAATTCTACTGCAATAATATTTTGAATATCTTTAAAAGATATATTCTCCGAAACAACAATAAAACGCTCATTAGTTATATTACTATTCATTAATTTATGTAAAACACTTGCCACATCCTCTGCACTAACAACACCATAGCTTCCTGGTAGAAAATAAGGCAAGCTATATTTCTTCACTAATTTATAAAAACTACTACTAACACCATCCCAATGCCCTGCACCTATCACAATTCCAGGGTTAACAATCACTGCATCTAAACCTTCTTGAATGCCTCTCCAAACCTCCATTTCACCTAAATATTTTGAAATATCATATGATGTATGATGCTCTTCTGTATTCCAAAAACAAGATTCATCAACAGGATCTTTATCTTTTGAGAGGGTAACTATGGAACTGGTATAAACAAACTTTTTGACCTTATACTTTAGTGATAAATTAACTATGTTTGCCGTACCTTGGAAATTAACCTGATACATTATTTTAGTATCAGAAACAGAAAATGAAACCATTCCCGCCAAATGACAAACCTCTAAAACATCTTGAAATACAATCTCTAATGATGGAATATCCAAAATATCAGCCTTTACCCAATCAATCTTTTCAAAATGATTTTTTCCATTTAAAACATCATAATCAAAAATTTTTTTAGCTCTTTTAATCTGCTTTTCATTTCTAAAAATAGCTCTGATAGAGTTATTTGCTTTCGCTAATTCGTATAAAAGATGACTTCCTAGTAATCCTGTACCCCCTGTTACTAATATCATAAATACAAATATAACTACCTGTTGTGTATTTAGGCTAAGTTAGTTTTAATTTTGTTTATAGGTTTTTTTAAGACGATGACATTTAAGTATTGAATCATAGTAAAAGTAGTTATTTTGGACAGTAATCTTGTAGCTAATCCTAAAAAAGATTTAGCATGATTTGTTGCCCATAAGAACTGACCATGTAACTGAGAGAAATTAGTTTCAATTCTCTTTCTTATCTTGCCTTTTGCTTTTGAAAAAGACACATAATTCTGTTGATTTTTTCGCATCGGAACAGACAGATTAATATATAAATTTGCTTGATAATGAGCACTTATGTAGCCTCTGGAATACTTAAAATAGGGAAAGTCAAGTCTAAGCAAACCCATGTTGTAGCTAGTAAAATTAACCAATTATTAGAAGAGTAGATTCCATACATTCACACCATAACATCAGATAACGGCAAAGAATTTGCTAAACATCCAAGCATTGCAGAACACCTAAATATTGATTATTATTTTGCGCATCCTTACCACTCTTGGCAGAGAGGAGCTAATGAAAATCTCAATGGACTCATTAGACAATTTTTCCCTAAAAAACATGACTTCTCGCAGATAACAGAACAACAAATTTTAGAGGTTCAAAACATCCTTAATAAAATACCTCGAAAAAGATTTAATTTTAAATCGCCTATATTTGTCACAGAAGAATTATTGTTTAATCAAAATGTTGCTTTTGTGACTTGAATTCAGCAAAGAAAGAGATATGAGTCAATTAAGTTTTGCAGACATAGATTAGGTTCAAGCAGAAAACCAAGCAGAATAAGTTTACGATTAGACAAATTTACTACTATTGTAAATTGGGATAAAGTTTATGATTTAGTAAAGGAGATTGATTATACCAATGAATCTATTGGAGGACGATCTCTCAAGGATATGCTTTCAAAAATAAAGATGCTATTTTTACAACACCTACATAATTTATCAGATCCTGAGCTAGAAGATCAGATAAATGACAGGCTGAGTTTTCAGAAATTTGCAGGGATAGATTATACAACCAGTGTGCCAGATTATACTACCATATGGAGATTTAAGAAGCATTTAATTCAGCA
>JAUKPP010254541.1:0-12359 GCA_032273245.1 Phyllaplysia taylori
TTAGATCTTTTATCGCATTCATAACACAACCAGTTGGGAGCTTATGCAAAATCGCTTGTTTGTGTGTGTGTGTGTGTGTGTATGTGTGTGTTTCAAAATGATCGGCAGATAGCGCCCGTTTTCTGTTGTGCCTTACATAATCTTTTTTTTTTTTTTAAGTTTGTTACATCTTTGTGTCGCTTATGACTAGTGACACCACTGGATGCTTATTTCAGGAGTATGAAATTGTTTTTTAGGGTTGAAATGTCTCTTATTGATAAATGTAAGCAAAATGAGTTAGCAAATAAAATGACAAGCTGTGAATTTTTTCAGTTGCCTTTCTGTGTCCTTTTTTGTTGTCACAAGTGACACTTTAGTCATTTTCTGTGTTTGGGTTATATCACGTGTCACCTGACCCACACTTCATCTTTTTGCCATAAGAATGACAAAGAAGTGGAAATCTACCACATATGTGGTTTCTGAACAAAAACAGAAGTATAAAAAAATCACATTGTGGAAGACGCTTTTAGAACTTGGCTCACATATAGGCCCTATATTGACTTGCTTTTCTTTTTTTTTAAAGTTTACAAATTTGCTTTTACTAAGTATGAAACCTCTTCAATTTTAAGATTCTCTTTGGGTGTATTTGTTTTTCCACAGATTTTGCTCCAATAAGAGATCTCAGCGCCGAAATTTATTTGTGTAATCAGTACTGGTTTCCCATCTGCACAGACTGACAGTGACACGAATCGACAGATTTGCTCGTACACATACAACAATGGGAAACCCTGCTTCACTCGACACAACATGTCAGACATTTTGGTTCAAGTTTTAAAAAGTCAGGAAATGACGAAAGATGAGCTAGACCTATGTATTTTAGCAAAACTTAAAGCAGGCATACATTGTAACTTTCCAACTGAATGTTCACGTAGGAGTAACCAGTTTTAGGGACCATAAAAAACACTTTTATCAAAGAGGGGAAAAAATTTGTAGACAAATGTTTAAGTACTTCCATGGAATTGGGCAAACCAGGTTGAACAACTTAATGCAGCAGTATTTGACGGTGGAGGTTCAATCACGTACGCATGGTAACAAGCACGGATTGCCTGCCGACACCATCCAATTTGAAGACATCAAACGAGTCACAGATTATGCTGAAACACATGCCATCACCTTGCCAGGCAGGGTTCCCAGGCACTGGAGAGCAGATGTTAAGCTCTTGCCCACAAACTGCACAAAAAGAAAGTCTATGAAATAGGCCTATAAAAGTACCGCTGGGTCTTGAATTTGTTTCCCTGGTTTCTTTTCGTCGCATTTGGCTGCAATTGTTGCCTTTCAATCTCAATAATGAGGCCAGCCACTGATCTTTGTTGGGTGTGTCAGAAAGGGGCAGCAGGGCTGATTAAGGCAGCAAATCTGCCAGATGAGATGGAGAGTGAAGCAGTGAAACGGGCGAAGACCATCTGGATAAAGTCCAAGTGGAAAGAGCAGTGTATAGTGCAGTATGTTGAGAAAGTGAATCAAATTTAGAGCCTTCATCTGCTCTGGGTGTTTACCCTACCTTGCAATGTGATGGCATGATGCATTACAGTTTTGATTTTGCACAACAGATTCACTACACAAACAATCCTTTACAACAAGGGCCAATTTATTTTAAAACTCCGCGGAAGCGTGGGTTGTTTGGTGTCTGTTGTGAGGTAATTCCAAGCCAAGCCAAAGTCCTAATTGATGAAGCTATTGACCCTGGGAGTGGCTCCAACTGTGTGGTATCACAGCTTCATTTTTTTTATTTTATTTTAAATATGGCTTAGGGGAAAGACGGGGGCATCTTCAAGCAGATAACTGTAGCGCACAGAATTAGAATAGCTGCATGATGATATACTTGATGTGGAGGGTGCTCACCAACCGGCACTCTCACGTTACAATCTCTTTCATGATCACAGGTCACATTAAATTTAGTAGTGACTGGTGCTATGGGCTTGTAAAGCGTCTCTACAGAAAATCAAAGGTGGACTGCTTTCAAGATATTGAGAGGTTGTGAATGTTCAGCCAAAGGGAACATAGCTAAACTCTGGAAATGAAAATGGAGATGTTTTTGTCAACATTTGACTGGAAGAATTACCTGCCTCAATTTGTCAAGAAGGTCAAGGAAATTTTTAAAAATGTCACCATTTTACATTTTCAAGGAACACTCCTGGCACTGTTTTCCTATTAGAGTTTTCAGATTCAATGGAAATTGCTCAGAGGCTGCTAATTAAACAACCCCTACTTGATGAGCTTCTTCTACCGGAGGTTAAGCCTACAGGACTCAGCCCACAGAGGCAGTGGTACCTGTATGATCACGTGAGGTGTTTGTTGTGCCAGTTTCAGGATTTAGTGGCACCTAAACCGTTTCTTCTAAGGCTAGAGCTGGTACCACACAGTAGGGAACCATGGATGCGCCCGAGCTTCGACCCCAACCGGCAAAAACTGCAAAGAGGGTGGGGGCAAAATACGACATTTAGGCTTCAGAAGCATCATTACCATTGAGTCTGCTAGGGATAAGGATATCTACATTGCAACAAATTATTTTTTAGAAATATTGCTGCTACATGTATATATAGCCTATACTGTATGTATTTTTTACTATGTCTGCCATATTACCAGGGTGCTGTTTGTTCATTTGGTTAATGTTTTCCGGCTCTATTGTCTCTGTTAGGTCATTTCAGCTCCAAGAACCGTTCTAAAGTTTTTGGGTAGGAATTAGTTTTGTTTTTAGCCTAGGCAGTGGCCAATTAGGCTTGCTTTCTCCAATGTTCAACCACCAGGGGATCTTTAACGTGCACAACGTCCACAGAGATTTTTCACCCGCTATATAAATGCAATCCATTATTATTCATTATTAGAAGAAGGCCGGGTGTTGGGTCTTACCGACCCTAAGATCATGCGTGTGGTTGAACGAGGAGTAGACAAAAAAATAAGAGAAGAGAAGCATGGTAGGTTTCAAGGAGTAGAAGGAAACTAGGAAGAGAGTGGGTGAAAATGTAGACATTTATTTGCCTTTATATGTATATTATATATATATGGAGAGTGAGGGATTGTATCGGAAGGGTGAAAAAAAAATGTATAAAGGTGGATGGATGACGTGGGAGAGGGAGAGAGAGTGATTTGTATTGTTCTCGTGCATTGGTTTATTTATACAGTGGTACCCAGCCTCAGCCTATTGGCTTGGACATTTTCTATAATTCGTTAGATACTGGGTTCGTGAGAGCCGTTGGTATACACTTTTTTTTATATGTTCACGTGTTCGTACTTAAGGATTTACCGTGTTGCTTTCACTAGCAGTCAGTTATTGTTTATATCTGCATCTTTAGCAGCTAGATCTACCATTTTTCTCCCTCACACACACGGTCTTAATTTTGCTCAAGCCTACGCCCCCCCCCCCCCTTCCATCCCACTGCCTCCCATTTCGCACCTTTGTTGCAACCTTTTTCACACCTTATCTCTTTTTCATCTTCATCGGTAATTCCCTTTGTAGCCTTTTCCTTGTTTCCATGCAGTGCGTCATCTTCCTGTTTTCATCTTTGTCTTATTTTTATTTGTTTGGGGCCCGACGAAAACAGGCGTCGCTGTCGAAAATTTGCCCACCCCCACATATTTCCTTCATTAATAAATTTCATACGGTTTATTGAGGTTGTGGTGAGTGATTTTTTTTTCTCTACATGTCTCAAAATGTAGACAAGGCACAGAAAGAAGAGAAAAAAATGGATTGGGGATAACTTGCCTGCACTGCCCAGGGTTTGAACTGGGACTATTAGCATGCGAGGTTGACACTGTAACCTCTAGACCACGAGAGCCCCCTATGCTAGTGCAATGTGGGTGCTTTTTTTGTGGCGATCTGCAATGGTTTGTGAATGTGTCAATGGTAAAAATTGTGTTATTAATTTCCTCGATTCTCATTGGTCAGTTAGCGTTAAACAATCGACGATGCATCTCGTCTAAATTTTGGCTACTAATGTAACATTAGCGCGGAGTAATATTGGTTTTGGGGTACTACACTTTTCGAACGTCAACGTTATACTAATTTATACGAATGATGGATGAAGCAACTTTTGAAATTGGCAGCATGGAAGACATTTTTTGAGACAGGATCAAGCGACGAAGAGCTTTTCATGGCAGCCGAGGCGACAGAAAAAGCAGAAGCTAGATCTAATGAAAATAGATTTGAACAGTAGGCCTACAATAAATAAAATCTTCATGATCTTTTGACCGGAGCAACGCCTGTCATGGACTGTACTTCGTGTTTCATGTTCGTAGACCTTCCGGTTTGGTTCTCAGAGCAACAAGACGTGTGTGTTCAGGCTCCTGCATGTGTTTTTCTCGAGGACTATCCCATCAGATAAGTCTCCTTATTCGTAAAGGCCTTAGAAATGTAGTGGTGTATATTAAATGTGAATTCAGTGTACCAATATTTTGTAATTTCTAGAAAAAGGTTATTTGGAATAGTCGGTGTGAAAAACAGATTCCACCGAGCCGCGTTAAGCACAGTGCAGAAAGTGCGTTGCCGGGACTTCCCGTTCACCGTCTACTAGTGATCTCATTCGACCTGCCTTTAGTCTCTTTTCTTTGGATAATTTGGAGTCTGTGTTTTTTTTTCGATCTAAATAGGCTGCGTGTAAGGTTTCTTCTCTTTCTTTCTTTTAATTCAAACCCCTCACGGAACAGACAAGGGATCTCTTGAGGGAAGTCATTTCATTACATTTCGTATTTCTTTTTTTAATTTCACTAATTAATTTACATTGTTATTTCTTGTTGCAAGTTGACCGGCAACAGGCTCAATTTATATGTTGTTGTTTTTTTGTGTTACTCTTTCCGCGATCAAATATACCTATGATCCTTAACTGGTAGGCCTAAAGCTCACTGCACATAATATCGATCTCCACTTTGTCTGCCTAAGTCTAAAAACCCATCTCCAATAACCTGTAGAATCTCCTAACTGTCAAACTGTCACTGAAACTACAACAATGTCCTCACAAAAAACAGAATCAGAGACAACCAAGACCTCAAAACTGACCTAGATCTAGATCTACACTAAAAAAAAAGTTAAAGTGAAAGTTGCAGCTAGGCTACTAAAGATCAAAGAGTTCTTCCAACCAAACTCGGAAGACATGGGGTATTAGCACAACTGCAAAATGCAAAAATCACCGTAGCCGCGTAGCCTAGAGCAAGATGTTGTGACATACAAACAAAATAGGCAGTTAGGTCACGTTACTAGGCCTATTGAATTTACAGGAAAACACAAAGTTGCAGCCGACACAATTGAAAAATTAAGAAAGTCCAGCCCTCAAGACACAAAAGGTCCCGTGATATGGACGATTTCAGAACTTCCCAGATCACGCATTGGGGTAGTCAAAGGAATATCATTAAAAGAAGATCCAACGGAAGTAAGGAAATACATTTTTTTTTAAAACAATCAAAATTTTGTGGAGGTCAGAAATTTAGGAAGCTCCACAATATATTCTGTTAAATTTTTTGGTTTGGTTACCAGTTTTACGTCCCCTGCAACACTGTAAGGTCATTAAAGAGACGGGCTACTTCCGACCCTGCCGGGATAGAACCGGGGTCTTACGCAACTCCAATTAAACTTCATTCTCTGACAAGTTCGATGCAGTGCTGCACATGGGTGTAGTCACTACTAGGTGCATCTGCGAATTAAAAAAACGAAAGGGTAATGGAAATTTCACCAACTCCTTTTCGTGTTAAATATATTTTCTTTTGTGCATTGCCTTCCTTTATGGTGCGGGTAATGATACATTGCTATAGTCTGTGATCTAGTGCCTACTTTTTTTTTTTTTTAGAAATTTATTACTCAAAGTCGTCGCATCCATAGTAAGCATTACGTTGTCATTCATTCATGGAAGGAGAAAACAATGCAACGATGAAAAAATTCAAGCAATCCTAGTTAACTTGTCAAGTGAAAGTTTTGTTGCTCCCAGTATATGTAACTAGTGGGGTGTATTACAATGGTCGCACATTGTTAACAAAAACGTCATCCCAGGAAGAAAACAACAAAAGTGCCCCACGAAACTGTGCATTCTGATTCAGACTCGACACTGAAGCTGAAAAACCGCTTCAACATTCTTCGGGTGGAGGAAAACATCTGCCTCCTCCCAACCCCCTTCTACTTCTAATCCCTCCCTGGTCCCACCCCTCATGGGCGTGGAGGCCAGTCCCCCCTTCTCAAACCCTGATACCCTCCCCCTCTCCAGGCTCCCCTTCAAAATCTACCCGTCACGGGAGATCGGGGGAGTCTTCCCAAATAAATGTTATTTTAACTCAGCCTTCGCGACATAGGCACAGATCCTTGTCGCAAAAACCTAGTTTAAGAAATGTCTTCGATGCAGGTCCATCCTCCTCGGGAACAGGCAACAATGGCGGTTCTACAATGGAATCTTGGGAGGTCTGAGGCCTAACATTGCGGAGCTGTCATTGTTAGGACAATTCAGTCCAAAAATAGTCTCGTCTCCAAGAGACAAAATTACCCGACGGCGTCGATCACCGCAATAGAAATTTCACCAGCTACAACCAGTATTTCTCAGAGAACCAGATTGCGTACATTTTCTGATTCGGCCCAGCCTTTGTGAGTGATTGATTGATTGAACATTATAAGGCCTAGGCCCTAAATAGCTTTGGCATGGATCACCATAGACATACATTGCCCTAGAGGGAATCAGGACAGATTACTCTGACGTCATAGGCTAGTTATGGTGGTATTTCTTTGCACCTCAAGAAAATCATCTGTGGACGACCATGATTTTCAGTGACGACCATGAGTGCCACCATCAAGGTGCATCTGCCTTGTGAACGAGGGGACGGCCTAATGCACCTGTTCTTTCGTTGGTCTTCGCTGGGCCTATGATAATAATTGTATGCATTTTAGGCTTGTTCGGCCTGCTCACATGGCGGCGCCTCTGGATTTATTAGGATATTATGACATTAGAGTAGGCTAAGCAGTTTCTTTACTGTAAATGACAAATGTCTATGGCATGGAGTAGTGACAAGTATCGATACTTTATTAATGTGCATTGTGTTGTGACAAGTATCGATACTTTATTGTTGTGCATTGAGTAGTCGATACATTCAATCATGAGTACATTTTTTATCTTGCCTCGGCCTAGCCTAGTTCGAGTTCCGTGTTCATGCATCGACGTCTGTCGTCCACCCTGAGACTGACTCCTTATAAACCCAAGACTCTGTCCTACCGAGGTCTATAACCCCTTCACCTTGACCAAGACCCATGCCTGTGGCCACTTCTATCGCTTCTGCGCATCCGTCTGTTTCACCACAGTAGGCAAAGTACGGGACTTGGACGGGTCCATAAACTCTTTCACTTCCGGGTCAGCCTCGTTTAGAGGGCATGTTTTGATGAGAGCATTGTCCACCTGGGGATTAGGAGAAAATAACATTTTGCTTGAGCGTTTGTTGTTCATCTTCGGAGCATTGTCGACTTACGGATTAGGAGAAAAGAACATTTTGCTTGTGCGTTTGTTCGTTGTTTTTCATCTTCGTCTATCTTCATTTAGGATGGAACTGAATCCCTGGGTATGCCCTGTATTAGCTGAAATGATACCTTTTACGCTGCAATACATATCATCTATAAGATTGTAAACACGTTTTGTGACAATAGAGAAAAGCATTGATAGATCATTGAGGTCAAAACATATATTTCGTCTATTATTTCAATTGAATGAACAATGCAAAATGAATAATAAAGAAACAATCACAGTAAAAATGGTACAAACCAAGCAAGAAAGTTTAAAGAACTAAATCGCAGAAAGCGGACCGACCGTGAAGACTGAAAACCCTGTCCTCTGTGAGAGGGAGAGGAATCAATGCCAAAACGAAACGAAGCGTGTCTCTCAAGTAATATCCACTATGACTTGCCCCTGCTTTCCTCTTCGCGTAGGGCCTACTTTTTTCATGCGCTAGCAGTGCATCGCGAGTCCCAGTTGCTAGTCACTGAAGAGGATGCCGCTGGCAATTGAGCCCCAACAGGTGGACTTGGAGTTGGTTCATTAGCTTTGTTGCTGCACAGTGATTGACTACTGCTCATGGTGCACTTGAACTTGGGTATTATGATGTTGAGTATCCCAATGTGATCTGCTTGGTGGCAACGGGCATCCACAGAGGTAGACACAGCGTGCCACTGTTGATGCATGAGGAGTGTCTCTAACTTTTGAACATGTGCAGTCAACAACATACATGATCAAGGGACGAGTTGCCTCAACTGGTACATTCGATTGGAGGACAAAATAAATGCACTTTCTCATTACGTCGGATACTCGATGGGGTCACTCATCATCTGATGCGTCCGTGTCTTCAACAACCACTTTCAATTTCACGCTGTTTGCAATTCGAAATTTTCATGTCGAATTTCTTCAAACATGGTTGAGGAATTCAATTCTTTTTCAGTACCGAGTTCTCTTCTATCAACTGCCTCTTTGATTTGGTGTTCAAGCGTGCTCTCAATGACCGATTTTCTTTCTTTGTTGCAGCGAGTTTCCTTTTTACATTTTCTATTGTCTTCAAGGCTATTCCTTGTCTGGTTCCTTCTTTTTATGTCATGGGAGAATAATGTTCCGCAGCTCTTTCTTTTTCGTTTATAATTCTCTTTTCAGCAGAGTTGTGTGTTGGGAACAATGTTTTTTTCCGTTTCGAATACCTAACACAGCCTTGAACCGGCGCTTTGGTGTAATGGTTAGGCTCTACGCCTGTCATGCGGACGACCCCGGTTCGATCCCTAGCGCGGACGATCTGGGTTTTTTACCTCTGGGATTTTTTTCCTCTCAGCCCGGGTTGGACCTGACAGGCAGGGTTGAAGTAGCCCGTCTCTTAAATGACATTACATTGTTGCAAGGGACGTAAAACTGGTAACCAAACACAGCCTTGTCTTGTGATGAGTTATTCTTTATGGCGACATCAACTATCTCTTGCGTTGGATTTCATTCAGTCTAGCCTACCCTTCCCGCGGGTGTTGCCAATGATTTACTGGGGTTTTTTCTTCCCAGACTTCACTCGCCTGGCATTTTGTGTAGTCAGGCCGGTCGGGATTCCAGGGGCAGAGCCCCGATGCCTCAAAGGCATGTACAATTTTATCGGAACTGTGCGCTCGTTCCCGGGCATCGGCGAAGGCGACAAGTTGGAACGTACGCCTGTTGACGGTGGCATGACGGGAGAAGGTCATGTAGTCCCTATTGGCCCGCTTCCACTCTTCTTTGAGACAGCCATAAAAGACTAAGTCGAGAGGCTGAACAATATGGGAAGAATGAGAGGGGATAACATACATTATCAATTTGTTCTGGATAAAAATAATTGTATACATCCAGACTGTAGTGGCTTGACAATGTGTGACCGTCCACGCACAGAAACACGGGGCTGCTCCAGGTGATCCACAGCAGTCAAGAAGGTATAAAATTGATGACTAAACTCAGCAAACACATCACACTCACACACACAAATATGCAGACCTTTAAACTGGACATGTTGTTAGACTCACACTCCATTTACGAGCCATTTGGGCGACTGTCCGCCTCATCGTCAGGGGGTCCACTTTATTAGGCTAACCATATCGGCAATTAATTGCCATGTTTCTGGGGGTTGTTTGTTACATTGTTGTTTAGTTTCGTCTGGATCACCAGTTTGTGCTGATTGATGAGTCTCAAGAGCTCTGCGATCTCGTTCTCTTGAAACCGTGTCGCCTTCTTCTTTGTGTCTTCCATACTGACAGTTTCAGTTTGAATGACAGCAAGCAGTCGACAAACCGGTGCGATCGTGTAGCACGTGAGACACGCAATAGCATGTCTAAACGTTTCTCAGTAAAGAGTGTCCTCTTGTAAGTAGACAAAACAAGCGAACAGCTAAGAGTAACCAAGCCGCACGAAGTCACAACGGTGAGTTCCGACGGGAATACGAAAAGCCGCAGGGTGTCATTATAAATGTCAAATGATTCACGTCCGACGTGTTAACGTCAAACATTTACTCTCCGTTGAGCTTTTCCCGTTTTGATTATAAATATGGCCACCCGGGGACATGACCCTTCGTTCCCGCACCTCACCCTTGTGGCGCTCCATAAAAGACTTGTACCAGTAATACCCCGGCTTGTTTTAGTAAATGGGGTATTCCGGCCTCAGCATTCAGTATCCTCTGTACCTCCAGGCACAGCTGCTCTCTGTCTTTGCCTTCCCCTGGCACACGTGATTATCCAGGTCACGAGCTTCTGTTCCTCCTCTGGGGTCAACACAGTTTTGGAGTGCTTTTTTATGGGGGTATCTCCTAGCCAACTTGTCCACGAGGGTCGACCTCGGGACCTAGTAGGTGACAGCAGCCATACGCACTGACATCGTCTTTGTGTTGACGGCATCAACTGCAGCATCCACACTGGCTTGGGTGTATTTTGGCATCCTGAAAGAACACCATGTATTCTACTGTTGGTGTTGCTGAATGCGTTTTACAATTGGTCGGGTTCGAATCTACGACCTGCCGTTTTTTTAGAGAACACCTTACCGTACCTTGAGACCACGCTGACTGGTAAGCCAAGATATTATATTACTAGTGTAAATCCCCGTTCGTCGCACGGCTACGGTAGTAGGCTAGTAGTATATTATATTATACCATTAATTTTGTCGCTATCATAATAACGGCAGGCCACGGACCTAGTATCTATGTGGAAGGCCTACCCGACGTATCTTTCTCTCTGTCGATCTTTCCAGCATACTTTGCTTAGACACTAAGCCCACTGCCACAGTTGGAACCCACGCTTGGAACTTCTCCCAATCTCCCAGAACCTCCGATCCGGAAACGCAATTTTTCCGATTTTTCAGAAACGCACTCATAAACACTTGATCTGACAGCCGCTTTCATAGTGAAAGTATAGAGAAGTTAAAAACATAGCGTAGACCAAATTTTCAAGTGAGCGTTAATAAATTAATTAAATTTGTAAAAATTAAAGTACATAAGACTTAAGAGTTGAAAAAGAACCTGATTAAACTGTGGGGCAAATTATTCCAGTGTAAATTTTTTCAGTCCTTAGGTTTTAGTGGGTTTTTTAGTTTTTCGCGACACCAGCACTTACCCAACAGAAATAGTCTTAAGTATAGATATAGATATAGATATAGATATAGATATAGATATAGATTTCGGTCAGAGGATTTGGTGTACATTGCTTTATTGTGTTTCATTTTCCCTGCAGATTCTCCGGACAGATCTTGTGATGGACATTGGTCAGAGCATCAACCCCGCCATTGATGTCGGACAGATTGAAGGAGCTTTTGTGCAGGTGAGGGGCGGAGGGATCGGGGTGGGAGTATAGATAGACAGAGAAAGAGCGTGATAGTAGAGGAGGGATAAAGACATGGTGTGTGTGTATATGCATAGTTTGTATTAATGACGTTACCCAAGTCCATACTTATCAATACATGTA
Organism: Phyllaplysia taylori; assembly: GCA_032273245.1. Taxonomy (NCBI): domain Eukaryota; kingdom Metazoa; phylum Mollusca; class Gastropoda; order Aplysiida; family Aplysiidae; genus Phyllaplysia; species Phyllaplysia taylori. The sequence goes on from JAUKPP010254541.1 coordinate 11,438, forward strand.
TGTATTATCGCTTGTATGTATACGAATGTGTTTGTACACCATTGCAAAAAGAATTTCCCACGGGGATAGATAAAGATGACTTTTCTTTCTTTCTTTCTTTTTATTAGAAATATGGATAGGTAGATAGTCAGGCGGACAGACAAACTTACAGGCAAACAAACAGACCTGATTCTAGTGACATTTGTTTAGCCTTAATATAAATGTTCTGTCGGTATTAGTCCGTGTTCTTGTAATTCTAAAGTTGGTCCATATTTTGTGTCTGCTCAGGGTTACGGACTGTTCATGTTAGAGGAGATCAAGGTCACCCCCAACGGCGTCCATCTGACCAGGGGTCCAGGCAACTACAAGATTCCCGCCTTTGGAGACATCCCTGGCCAGTTCAACGTCTACATCGTGCCTGACAGTCACGGCCCAAACACGCCATTTGCCTCCAGGGTAGGCCCGGAACTTTCTTGAAGCTGAAAATTAAAACATTGTAGTTGGTTTGGTTTTGGTTTTGGTTTAACGCCCCATGCAACTCTGTAAGGTCATGTACGAGGCGGAACCTCAAAATTTTACGTCCATCTCCGATAGGACCGGGGTCGGAGCCATTAAACTCCGAAAAAATCCCGGGGATCCTACCCGGATTCGAACCCGGGACCTTCCCATCCGTAAGCGGGCGCACTACCGCTCGGCCATCGACGCCCCCACATTTTAGTTGGTTTCTATGTTTATTAGAGGAAACAAAGAACAACGGGGAACCTCGAGTCTACCTAAGTTAAAATAAGAGGCTAAAACTATAAAACAGCAGGAAGGTTCCATGTCCAGGGACAAATACATGTAGGTCAGGCCTATCTATGTCTTTCTAATTGATTGTAAAGCGCATAGAGCCTGCTTTCAAGCGGGGATATGCGCTATATAAATGCAGTCATTATTATATTAT
>JAUKPP010254552.1:0-12359 GCA_032273245.1 Phyllaplysia taylori
CTATCTATCTATCTATCTATCTATCTATCTATCTATCTATCTATCTATCTATCTATCTATCTATCTATCTATAACAACTTTATTTATCCTTGAAAGAGCCTAGGGGACTGCGGGGCTAAACGTCTCGCGGGTAAGGAGTCTCAACGCCCCCCCCCCCCCTCCCCACCCTCCGTCCTCAAACCAAAGGAAGATCTACAACGCGAGAATTTGGCCTCATTTACAAAACTCTTGATACACACTGTAGAGATCAAACTGGCGAGAGAGATGGGAATATGGAAAGTGCTAGATCTAGCTATATAGGCCTATATAATACTATAAGCACACAGCCCCCAGGCAAGTTTCAATCAAAGGAATTGAGCAAGGACTTGTGAATTACTGCATCAGAAATATTCCATGGACTAATAATGCAATATGTCCGTCAGTTGACTTATGACTAGGCTTTTGGCCACTGTACAGATGCCAGAATGCTGGATGAAAAATAAAACGGCCGGAAAAGACTGAGCAGAAAAAAATCATGAAAAGGCACAATGTGTACACCTGAGAGGCAATCTCTCTTCAGGGAATGACATGTCTCAACCAAGAAAATACAAACATGTTTTACGACAACCTCAGCCGAATTATTGAGGCTGAGGACAAGGGGTTCACGCCTGACAGGGTATACTTTTTTTTGTAGGCCTAATGTATGTCACAGAAATTAGATGGCTAAAAAAAAAAGAAAAAGAAAAAAAAAAGAAAAAAAAAGAAAAAAAGAAAGGGTGGGTTTGCTGTCACAAGAAAATGAAACTTTCGTAACTAACAACAGTTTGTTGTGCCATCAATGCCACTGTGAATGCAGTTTTTCCATTTTGCGTATTTCCACGTGTAGGGGGAGGCGCCTGCGGTGGAGCAAGAAGTCATTTTCAAGTTCTATCTAAATTTTTCATTTCATTAACAGTTCAATTGAAAACTATTTATGCTCTTCTTTTCTTAGTCTTGCATAGACACATTTTTTAATGGTTGCTCTCTCCAATGGTCCCAAAGTTATAGTGTAAACTATTCGATTTAGACTTAAGAATTTACGGAACGAAAATATTAGCCCCGTTCTGTCCTTACACAATTCTTGTTTGTTTCCATTTCGACTCCATAATAGATAATACATGTAGTAGGCTATTTTGTACTGAAATAATGTATTTGCACCTTTTCATCTGATAATTTTTTATGCTATTTTTGTGGTCTTTAAAAACGTTATTTTTACAGGCGCTGATTTCGAAGATGAGGTAATTATCGATCAGAGACCTGTAAGAAGTAACATAATAATATATTTTGCGACGATATAAAAACGAAATAAAAAAGGAACGTTTACTGTGGCGAAAACAGGCGATCGCTTGTGTAAGAAAATAAAAATAGTGCGTACGAGACAATACGAGAACACTAATCCCGCTGGTAACCAACAACAACTAGCATGGCGTCTAGTGGCAAAGAGGAATGCAAAACAACCCTTGGCTGAATCGATTGGATGGACTGACATGAAATTTCCAGCGGAAAAGTGATATATTTGACAGAAATTCACGATGGATGAAAGGCATTGGTGGATTGCTGGAAAAATCCAGGAAAGCTTCAAGCTTGGCAGCTATGACAATCCTACTTTGCTTGAAGATTTCATGTGCGAAGAGACGACGCTTGCTAGAGTGAATAAATTTCTCAAAGCCGGTGGACCCTGTCGTCTCTTTTTCTACTGTGAGAAGTCGGATGGCTCCGAAGTGACAACAAGGGAAATACACTGCACAGGAAACTTGGCAACTCTCAAAGATGTGGAGTTGGATAAAGTTACAGTCCTATACTTCCTTCGGAACAGAACAGAGAAAGATGTTGACCCCAGCCGAATGGAAAAGGACATATTTTGCGGGGAGCTGAAGCACAATACAATAGAAACCCTGAATGCTTTGCTTGCTGACATCTACATCCCTCTTATTCGTGCACAGAAAGATTGGGGTCAGAGCAATGAGGAGAGTCAGACTAGCCTCATGCACAGCATGGATAAGTTTGTCACCGCCTTGAACGAGACAGCAGCATCTATGTCACACTCAAAGCAATGGGTAAGAATTGTATTGTTATGCAAGCAAGTCATAAATGTGTGATCATATACCTCTTTTTCTCATCCCTAATCTAGTTGAGATCAGACTTTCAGTTTTAGCAGGAGGCCTACATGTAGGCCTAGTAGCCCTGATACTTTGAAGCTCTTTCACCATGCTCAGGGATTCTTGTCTTTTCTGCCCAATACCATTTCTATAGGTTTATAGGTTTTATACCAATAGGTCCTACCATTTCTCATGCAGATTAGCTATGATGCATGTGTGCATTAGACCCTTCATATATATGGTTAACAGTACTTTAAAGCTATCTGAAATATGATTATGCTCCCCCCTCCCCCCTCATAATATAATTCCTTGCTGTCAACACCATCAGATGCTGAGACAACCTGAGAATGTGATCCTCAATGATTTCAAGCTTCAGAGAGCTGCAGCCTTAGACCCTCATCTCATTGGTCAGTATGAAGAGCTGGTCACCGAGTGGATCAACACAATTGAGGCTATTCTCACAGACACATCAGATGAAAGGTAATCATTTGTTTGTTCGTTGTTTTTTCCCTAGGTAATCATTTGTATATTAGTGAGAATTGTAATGCATGACTGTCATTGTGACCCAGTAAGCATATAACAGCCTTGAGAATTGGTTACTGGTAACACATGTAGTTTTACAATTTTCAGTCAAATGTTCATTAAATAGATGATCAAATTTGGTTTCGTTTATTGCTTGGAAAATAGTCATAGTTTTTAGGGATTGTAAGAAAATGTTTCCCGAGAGGGAAGGATGTAATTATGATATGTATAGAGAATTGATGTGCCTATTTGTTTTAGATTCCTGGATCCAAATGCCGGCCCTTTGTCTGAGTTGGAGAGATGGCGTCGGCGTCAGCGGCTGCTGACAAACATCACAGAACAATTGAAAGGCAAAGAATGCAAAGCTGTCCTGGCTGTTCTCATCACTGCAAAATCCAGACTTTTGAAGAAGTGGAAGATTACAGATGCACTGTAAGTCTTTTGTTTATAAGTTTTATGACTTGTATATCTTTAAAAAAAAATATTTGTTTGTTACTTGCGCTTTGATGGCTGAGGGCAACAGTCAGATAAGCACCGTTTTGCAATTTTACAAGAAAGCAAAAAAAAACTACGATAGTTTTCTTATAAGTGATGACCCGTCAAAATGTTGCAACTTGAGTTCTATTAAATTGTAGGAAACTCATATTTTGACACAACAGGCTGGATGACCTTGGTATTAGTTTTCATAGAAAAACCATAAATTTTAAAAAAAATAAGGGCTGTCGACTTCTTTGATAAATAGAGGAAGTCATTCTCTCTTTAAATAGAGACTACTGTCTTTGCTTTTAGTGCAATATATTTTTGCTTTCTCATAATGACAGTGTTCGTCTTGGGACTGCTATTTTTTTTTGTTATGCAACCGCTAGTCTAATCTTAAGCTTTGAAGGAACTGAATCAGGCAAGTCAATTATATTTTTTAAACTCTTTAGAAAAAATAATATTTCTGAAAATGGCTTTAAAATAGATTTTGATTTTTAGTTTGTTTTCAGTGTGCTTCCACTAAGGTTTGGTTTTTGCTAAGATTTTCATTTTTATACCTCAACATCCACAGCATCACAGATGCCATGAATGATACCAAGGACAAAGTGAAGTACTTGGAGTCCTTGAAGAGACATTTTGATCCCATGTATCAAGATGCCAGTCCTGCCTCTATCATCAACGTGGCGCTGCCGGGTCTGGCAAACACAATCAAGCAGATGGACTCAATCTCACGTTTCTATGCAAGGACAGGGTTCCTGGGGATTTTACTCACCAAGGTGAGAGCTTAATATTATGTTCTTATAGCCTGCAGAAACTAGTTAGAACAATGTTATGTAAAGGTACATAGTACTAGTTTATTATTGAAAACAAAATAAGTTAGAAGCTTTCTAGTGAGATACATGAGTGAGTAAAAGAGTGTTTACAGATGCTTATTGATGGATCTGAATGATATTTTGAAATTCATACTTAAAGTATGTTGGAACCGTACAAAATTTTTGTGTTTTTTGTTTGTCTTTGTAACAAGTGTTATAGTTTTGAAATTTGTTATTTAGGTGACGAACCAGTTAGTTCAGGCTTGCAAAGATTACATCAAACAGTCGACTCACAACGTGCTGGAGGACAAGGATGAGCTGTGGGACAGAGTGGCAGATGAAGTCTCAACCCGGGACCTCCTTAACCAGGGGGATCCGAACGTGAGGTCTTTGGGCAAGCAAGTGGAGAACAAATTGAGAGTAAGATTCCAAATTCCAGGTTTCTTTTCATTGATATTTCAATTTCCTCATGTGTATATTTACAGCAAGTGTTTTTGCTGAGCTCTTAAGGGATGGGTGGCAAAGTAGAGCTTCTTTTGATTCGAAAAGAGTTATCTCTTGAAATTAGAGTATAAATTTGTTCACATCTGCTTAAGATAGTGAACTTCACACAGATGCATTTTGATTTCTATAACTATGTTTGCAAATAAGTCAATTTTTTATGCAAGGGTATGTGACTTGGTTTGGGGAAACATCCTTTTTTAAGGAGAAAAAGCACAGTGAGTACTTGTTAGGTATTTGCGTGCTTTTTCTGTGGGTGCTTTTGAGAATGAAGTATTTTTCAAATGGCAGATCGCAAAACCATTTTTTACCATTTATGTTTTCATGATTTTTAAGTTAAAGTCGCAACAAAAGTCTGTGAGCAAAGAATACAATTCTTCATTATTTAAAAAAATTCTTTTCCAGAATCCATCAAGAGGCAGGGCCAAAGACTCCAGAGAGTCAACAACGGTCGAGGACACACTGTTCTCCCGGCTCCGTGCCTGTCTCTCCCTACAGGGATTCTTTAGAGACCTGCTCAGATCCCTGCGTGACTCTCTCGGAGCCTCTCAGACTCTCTCTCACTTCTCCTCTGTCAGTAGCTTCTCCACAGCCAACAACCCTCTCAAGTAAGACATTTTACAGCACATAGTGTGGATGAAATATTAATTCTCTATGCATTTACAGTACATTGTGTAGATAGAGCTTTATATAGTGCATTGATAGACACAATGAATCTTATTATAAACCAGTCAGCATCCTTGAGTGAAAAGATAGTTTTATACCTCTTAGTCTTAGTCTTACTACCCCTTCACTTTCTCTTTTTCTCCTTTTAAAAAAGGTATTGGAATGAAACAAAAAACCAATGCCATGATCTTACTTTGCAATCACTCTTCCAGTATAACACTTCATTCACAAATGCAGACACACATTATTGAAAGCTTTTGCTGTGTATGATATGTACTTGGGGATTTCTTTCAGAAAAATAGACTGTTGAACAAATTTATTTTAGGTACTGCCTCTAAAATATGCTTGATGCTTCAGTCTAGAAAAATATAGAGGATGGTTTACAGTTTAAATATGTGTCTGTGTGTTTTGTACTCTATCCATATTTTTTGTGTTTGGATATGTTTAGGAGACAAAGCATCGCTCCAGGGTCAAGGAATCAAACTTCGCCTTCCAAAAGAGGAAATGACGGCTCAGGTCACGGGGTGCCAATCGCAGACGAGGACGCCATCATGGCTCACTTTGACACGTTTTGTGCCAGGATCAGACAAGTCTTGGAGGTCATCAACACTATGGCACAGTTCAACAAGTAAGTGAAGGCTAGTCATGGTGGTTTGTGGGAGCTCTGGTGTGGTGTGCTCCTTCTCTTTCTTTACATTAAATTGTAAAACAAGCAGGGGATGTGCGCTGTATATATGCTGTCCAGTATTATTCATTCTCCTTCTTTCTTAACGTCACTATTGTTCTAGTCTGTTCCCTGGTGTGGATATGGCTGTACAGTGCCAATAGTGCTGTAAGTCTAAGCAAAAGCAAAAGTTAATGAATGCTGGCTGTTCTTGCCAAAGTAAATAATGAGTTTGACCTTGAATAAAAATACGTGACAGACAGAACAGAATGTAATTTGGTACTCTCAAGAGAGAGCGCCTTCCAATTGAATAGAAGTGAATAGTCTATGAAAGAAAAAAAGAAAATCTCACATATCTTTTATTTATTTGCAGTCCATGCTTCTTACCTCTTTTAAGAAAGGATACATAAAACTTGTACATTGTTTTTTCTTGGAATTATTGGTTTGTCATTACATTTTACATCTTCCTATTGAGTAACATTTTTCATAAAGTTCACAGACGAAGTTACATCATCTTGGGTTTGAATTAGATAATATTCTATCATAATATGTGTAGTGTAAAGAGTTGAAAGAAACCTTGACAACTAGTTATATATAAGATCAGTGTTGCAACTCTGTTCTTATGTATTTTCTTCAGAATGGGCAAAGGTCTTGTCGGGATTCCTCGGCCCAGGAAAGAGGATCTGATCGTGGATGATTCCTCTGAGATTGACTACAAGCAGAAAAAACCTAAAGACCCACTGACTGGTTAGTCTCTTTCTTCCCTTGATAGATGCTTAGTTCTTTGATATCTTTTACACTTGCACAATATTGATGTGTGTAAAGGAATTCTAAAGCTCTTATACCTTTATAGGATCCTGCATGAGGCAGAGACTTATTTTTTGCTTCTCAGATCTTATACTTGAAACAATCTTATTTAGAACTTTCATGTAAAATTATTTTTTCTTTGTCCATCACACAGTACCTTTGGTAAATTTTAGTTGCACTTTTTTGCATTTTCATTTATTTAATCTTTTTTACTGCATTGCTGCCACAGTATGTCTGCTGTGTGTCTCCTCTCATTAATATTGAAATGCAATAACTCCTTCCAATGATTTGTTTAGAAATGTCAACTTTCTGTTTCTAAATTTCCAAGTTTGTGCAAAATGAATATAGTTAACAAAATTATCTTGGCTTGACTGATGATCCTATTTATATGGCTGCAGAGCTACTGGAGAGAGATGATTACGATGACGATGACCTGATTGGTCCACCCATCCATGTGACTGCTCCGGCCGATCGACCTCTGCATGCTATCGATGAGGATGAGGAGCAGGCTCAGAGTGAGGCCACAGACAACAAGACCACGACAAACACGGAACGCAGTCAGAGAGAGGATCCTTATGACCGAGATGACGACAGTCCCAAAGGACTCTCTGCGGAGGAGCTTTCTATTCTGAGTATGTAACTTTCTTCTCTTTTTGACAATGTCTACCGGCATCTGTGTTGTAATGCTTATGGTCTGTGCCTATCGTGCAGAAAATGTGAATTTGAGGCTCGTGTGGGACAGTCCTTTATTTTAGTTTCTTTGTCTTCCTTCTCAGATTGTTGCCGATATTCAGTATTGCCAAATGTCACAAACCTGGTATTTTGACAAGTGACAATATTGAATGCCGGCGATGAGATGTAGTGTCCCTTTCAGCCCAGGTTGACCCTGATAGACATTGTAAAAAAAGCCAGCCTCTTTAGTGATTTTGCAGTGTTGCAAGGATCGTAGAACTAAAACTAACAGCATGAGATTTGTTAATCTTTCTGTTTGAGGCTGCATAAGCAGTGAATGAAAACTGCAAGGGTATACACATGTGTGTCTTGTCAGTTAAAAAGTTACTTTGTTGCAAGTTCAATGAAACATTTCTTTTGCCCCTCATCATCCATTTCCTTTGTCCATCTTCTCCTCCCCCAATGTCTTTTCAGCACTATCAACATGATAAGGTCATATTACTGTCAGGGAATAGATTAGGACAATAGTAGCACATAGAAAGAGGTGTAAGAAGCAGACAACATCATAGCGCTCCACTCACACGAAGTGTTTACTGCATTGACATCTTTTCGAGTGAATGGATTTATGAGATTAGAATAGTCTGTTGTTATTACAGTGAACAGATTTGTATATTTTAAATATGGATGCTCCTAGTGAATAATTTTTTAGAAGTTCTAGTTATTTACCTGCGGTCTCTCCTGTAAGGATTGATGAAGATAATATCTTATTTCAGCCAGTGCTCAAGAGGAATTGCAACACCACTGTGTGAGGACCATGTTACATGTTCACAATTTTTTAAACCAGCATGAAAATTCACTCTTTTCATTGAGAACTTCTGATATAATGTCTTTTTGTGCTTATTTTTTGTGTGTTGTTTTTACATTTTCAAAACTTAGAAAGCTATGGATTTTAAATTTCATCCTTTCTTCAACATTAAAAGTTAGAAGCCATTGCTGATGGGATATGTAGTATTAATATGATAGTGTAAACCTTATGCCTCCAATGAAGGTATTTTTATTGAGGCCATTTTTTTTTTTTATAATATGGTATGCTCTTATGAAAGAGCTGTTTAAAAACAGAGTGCTATCGGAATTCAAAATCGTAAAAAAGTTTTTGTTCGTAGATACAAATATTTGGTAAAATCAAATGGAGGAAACTTGCCTATGTGTAGAAGGCAGTAGCACTGAATGTCTCAGGAGTGAGGAACCGAAAGCTTGCCACAATGATAAGTTTTTTTATTTACTTTTTTTGTTTTGTTTGTCTAGGCTGTATTTGAACAGATAAAAAATGCAATTAAAAAAGGTGCAGATTTTACCTTCTATTTGAATATGTGACTAAAAAGCATGAAAAAATGAAAAGATCGTCTGAACCTCTTCAGTCTGAATGCATGGGATCAATTGTAGCAATGTTACAGTTACAGACAGGTCATGAAATTTTTTTTGGCAAGTTTGATCACTTTGTTGAAATTGTTCCATTGGGTTATCACTTAAATGTAGATTTCTTGCAACACACTTAATGTTGTCACAGACCTAAGTTTATCTGCCATGTTCTTCACTTTGGCGTGTTTTTTTTCCTTTTCTTTTTTTTCATTGTCTGCTAAGGATGGTTTCTTCTTATTCTATTTCTATACACTTTTGTATCACCTCTCAAATTCATCACGCAACGAGCTGCTCAGTCTTTGGGCTAACAGGTCAAACTTGATTTTTCTTGCACATGAAACAATTGCATTTTATTTGTTGATGTTTTCAAAGGTTCCTTACTCCGCCAATTCACAGTTATTGATGTCTTGGTATTTTTAAATAATATTTTTTCTCCTTGCGTCTTTATAAAAAAAAAATTACAATTAGATGAAGCAAAATATGATGGATTTCATTTTGCTTGGCTGGCAAAGCTGTCTTCTGATTGAATTGGTGTTGTCTACATTTTATGTGGTAGAGATATGATTTGCATTGTTATAATAGACTGTGAAGAATGTTTAGCCTGCTTTCGAGCAAGAATTTACCAAGTGCTGTATAAGTGCAATCCATAGCTATCATTGTGATGTATCATATTATTGTTATTTCATCAAATTGTAACTTGTTGTCTAACGTGTCCAATTGCTGTGTGACAGGGGAGTACTACCCAGAGGAGGAGGACATCGAGGGCCCGAGCGTCTCCAGTGTGGTGGAGCAGCACGTCAACAAGATGAACGACTCCATGACGGAATACGTCACCACCAAAACTATGCTAGATGTGGAATCAAAGGTCAGGAACTTAGTTTATTGTGGCTAAAACAGCAACAGAAGCTGGTACCCCTATGAATAATTAACTGCAAACTAACTTAGGTGATGGTCAGGCTATGTAATCTTACAAGACGTAAATGGATGTGTCTGTTTTTGTGATACCATAGTATATTGCCATTCACTGAGGAAACATTTCTTATTGGAGAATAAATATGTTTCTTTTCCTGAGGTTCATGATAAACTGATGGACATAGGAGATGTGAAGGAAGGAAATGCTACATACTCCATATTTTCTGAGAACATAAAAATAGTCATGCATTTCCCAGTTCTTTCTTTAAAGAGGCACCAGCCTTTTTGGGGTATTTTAGGCAATAAGCCATGCACTCTCTACTTCTTATGACATGCTTCAATTTCTTTTCTTTTTTTTTTTTTTTCAGGACAAAGACCGCTTTGACCACCACTACAAATCTTTCCAAGTTATCGTTCAGGATCTCGAGAAATTTCTCTGCGCGTACCTTCACGTCATCTTTATGAGGAAGATGAAGACCCAGCAAGGGCTGGACATTATCACGAAGTAAGACGGGAACTGGTATTAGGCGTCATAGGAGAAAGCTTTTTAGAGTTTTTCTTATTTTTATCTTGAATGAAACAGTAGCGGTTTCTCTAAAAGGAAATAGATTCCCCTGTTTTGGCTAGGTTTTTCATACTCTGCCTTCTTAGGTTTTTACCTCTATTAGGATGCCATGTCTTAGCATAAAGTTATTTCCTTTTGCTTTCTAAAGAAGCTTTTTCAGTTTCACCATTTGCTTTGTTTATAGCTATACTTTCAATACTGATAAGATGAATCATCTCTGTTACTTACTGAACTTGATAGTAATGTCCTCAGTATTTTTTTTCTCCGTTTCCTATCAGTGACTACCTTATTCTGAAAAGTCATGTATGGCAGGTTTTTAAATAATCTGATCTTCAAGAAGAAATGTGGTCAGTAATCCTAATTTTTGTTAATACTTTCAGGTTCAATGCAATTGCTAGTCGGTCAGGTGTGAGGGGCACCGTTGCGGAGAAGTATGTCGATATCTTTGCATGGTACGAGGGAGATCTGGAGGAAGTGCAGAAGATCTATGAGAAACATAAGGTGAGGACTGGTACATGAGGAGATGAACTGGAAGTTCACTCTGAATATTTATATCAGAAATATTTCCTTTACAATACCATATGTTTGTGAAGATCAGGAATTGTTTCTAGATGTTAGATAATTAGTGAAGGAAAGGTAATGAGTGACTGATAAGATCATTCCTGAACACTCTTAACTCTTTGCACTGAGTTTTGATATGTTTAGCTTACATTAGTTTTGAACTTGTTAGTACGAGGCACTTTTCTGACACTAAAAGATGGAGAGCAAAATGTCTGGAATTAGCAGCTGTCTGCAGTCTATCTTGAAATACGTTAGAGTAACAAGGAAGATATGTGGTGTATTGATTATACATGCTGATGTCAGTGTTTGAATCCTCTCAATCCATCTCTTTGGATATAGGGTAAAATTTGCTCATCTCCCAAATAACCTTGTTCTTTCAAAGGGCATAAAATCAAAACTATCTAACTTCCTCAAACAAAACAAAATTTTCTGTTGTGTAGGAGAGCCCTATCATGGTGAGGAATGCTCCCCCAGTGGCCGGTGCCATCTATTGGTCACGCCAGCTCCTGAAGCGCATTGAGGACCCCATGAAGATCTTCCGGGACAACAAGGCTGTCACGTCTCTGTCAGATTTTGGCCGGCAGGTTCGGATCTACAACCGTCTGGCCACGGCGCTGGTGACGTTTGAGAGTCTGTGGTTCACCCAGTGGAAGAACAACATTGAGCAGGCTCGGAGCGGGCTGAGAGCCACGCTGTTTGTTCTGCACCCAGAGTCTGGGGACATCATTGTCAATGCAGATGAAAGGTACATTAGGGGAATATTGTCCTTTGCTATAGGAAAATGGAGACTATTTTTCTGCATAAATTAAACTTATTTTTCAATTACATTAGGTCAACTAAAATTGTTATCTAGACCCCTGAAACATGTTGGTTTAAGGCTCATTTTTTGTGAAAGTGTAATTGTATTGTTTTTTACTATTATCATTATTTCTATGTATGTTTGTGTCATATCCATGAAGTAGTAGTACAAAACAGTTTTCATGGATGGAATGTTATCGAGCACCCTTTGTTCGTTTAGAATGTGATGATTTTGTTCGTAAAGGGAGACATGCAAAGAACAGTGTCAAAACTGTTGACAAGTAATTACATGAGAAGCAATAAGATATAATCTTTAGACATTTTTTTTTTATAAATGCAGTTGTACAGATAATTTAGCCAACCTCTTTTAGATACACAATTGTCAGTCTTATTCAGACTCTTCAACTTGCCAAACAAATGTCTTTTTCTTCTTCAGAGTCCTTGAGCTGATCCATGAGGCCAAGTGGATGACACGTCTGGGCATCCAGATCCCCGAGGCGGCCATGTCGGTCATGGAGCAGGAGGGAAGGTTCAAGAACTACAAGGGACATCTAGAGCTTGTCCTCAGTGACTTCAAGTGAGTGGAGGAGAAATGATAATGATAATGATATCAATAGATTGCATTTATACAGGGCATATCCCAGCTCGAAAGCAGGCTTTATAAGCTTTACAATCTGTTTTACAAATAACTCGCTGTAAACTTATACAAGTGCCATTTTAAAATTTTACTGGACAGACAAGCCATTCTATTTATTCTCAAATTATGCTTTGAAAATATTGATTCTTATTGAACCTGAAGCGCTGAGCATTTGACATAAAGTATGCCATCGATTTCAAGACACCGCCCGGGGGGGGGGGGGGGG
>JAUKPP010254563.1:0-12358 GCA_032273245.1 Phyllaplysia taylori
GTTGGGGGGCGGGTGTTTGTGTGTGGGTGTGTGTTTCTGTGTGTGTGTGTGCGTTCATTTCACACCCCCCCCCCCCCCCCCCAAACCTCAACCAAAATGATCGTGGCTGAAAAGCTCCCACAAAGCAGAGACAAATTACCAGGGGCGGACTGGATCTTAAAACCGGCTCAGGCATTTTCCCTTCAGACCGGCCCACTTATCAGGACTATTTGAGCTTGTGTCTTTCGTTGGGTGTGTGCAGGTGGGCGGGGAGAGAGAGAGAAAGAGAGAGGGAGAGAGACAGACACAGAGAAAGAGAGAGAGAGAGAGAGAGAGAGCGAGAGCGAGAGAGAGAGAGAGCGAGAGCGAGAGCGAGAGCGAGAGAGAGAGCGAGAGAGAGAGAGAGAGAGAGAGAGAGAGAGAGAAAACCAAAAGACAATTTAAGAAATCACAACTATGCCATGAATATTTTTAAATACCCAAAATGGCTTATATCATTACGTTACAGAGAGTGGGTGCCTTCTGGGCTCTAAGCTTTTGGTAATGACAGCATCAATGATATCCACATTACCATGGTTGATCAGGCATAGAAATCCCAGGGTGCATATCATTGTAGTTAGAAAACGACTTTTGATTCGCCTTAGACCTTTTACATGGAACCTGTAACACAGATACGGCAAGTAGCAGCTTGTAGATAGGCCCAATGTTTTGCTGAAGTAAAGAGGTTCAGTTTGAGGAGCACTTTCTAAAAGCAGCGAGGACATAAGTGTTGGTTTTGGCATAAAGTCTCTTGCAACACAGTAAGACCAAATCAGAGACTGGGTACTTCGACCCTGCCTGTCAATTCCAACCCTGGCTGGGAGGGACGATGTCCGAGCAAAAAAGCGAAGACATACTTGCACTCGATCAAACAAAGTGCACGATGTGACCTCGGACTCACGTCGCACTGTTACACTTACACCACAGACGCCGGTACAGAGAAGGGAAGTTTTGCGTTACTGTAGGCCTAAATAATAATATTTCATTATAAGTAGGGTCCTTGAAAACGTTTTCAGCCCTTGTTCTAATTTGCTGTCAGCATTATCGTCCTCCCCCACTGCGTAAACACCATTGTGTGCGGCATTGGCCATTGTTCCTCGGGGCGTCACATATATCTTTCCACTTTTTCAGGAGTAGCATTATCAATCTTCATTGACGGCATGTAAACCTGCGGCTCTTCCAAGGGCTCCAATTGAACATTAATTTTCTTTGGTAAAGAAAGGAGGACAGGTCAGAAAATGATTTTGGTGTCTGCCCAACCGTTCCTTAATATACTTCTAGCAATCAAGCCCCATAACTCTGTTACGCCCTTTAACTTTAACACGATGATTCCACGGTGAATCAGAAACTTGCGCACCCTCGTCTGTGGACAGTTTGTCGTCTCTACACGCCCTTCATTTCTTTGACTATTGTTGGATGTCAATTTTCCAATTTCCAGAAAAAAAAGATTTGACTCATTCTTCTGCAGCGTATTTGCTCACTGAATAAAATTCCCAGCATTTTTTATGAGGAGCTTCAAAGTTATCACTGGAATAGCGATGCACTCGTCCATTCAACTTTTTCATCTTATATCAATACGAGTGTATGACATATGAGTGGCATCAAAAATGGATTTGTATTGGAGCTTCTTTCGTTAACAGGGCACTGCTGCCGCTATTGTAATTGTGCCCTCATCATTTGCTACATCCACAATTAAGTTTCCAATAAATCGCTTGAGGTAAAGGTTTAGTGCCATCTCCGATCACAACCTCAGAACTAGTTGCATATAAACAATTCGCCAGTTGATTCTTCTCATCTTACTTCTTCACTATCTAAACTCTCTGGGACATGAGCAATTCTTCAACATACACTATTCACTACAGAACAAAATCAACAGCCAGCCTTGAACTTGCGATTACTTTGTCTTAGAGTTAGAGCCTGTCTCACGTCTTTGGCTGTGTGATAAAATTAGCGGTTGTGAGTATAAATATAAGGCACGAATAAATTTTACAATTTTCCCGAAAGTCGGTTTCTTCATTGTCATGGACGTAAGCGTTTTTTTCAAGGACGTCCTCGATTCCTTCCACTTCAACGCAACCGCCTTTTTCTGATGAGTTTGACGACGTTACAGCTCAATTCATCCTCGTCACGTCGCTCTCTGAGCTCATCATGATGTCTCTTATTATCATTAACGGATGAGACAAAATGCTGGACTGTTTAATGTTTGTACGAGCATTTCGGAGAGAATGTAGAGAAAAACGTTCATGGTCTTCAACACCTGAGTGTACGTTACATGTCATTTCTCAATTATTCCCTCTGTAAATGTAGATAATATTTAAATGTGAAGCTTCCTTGCGCTAGTAGGTTGTCAGTTTTCTGATTTGGATGGTAATTCCAAAACAGCAATTACTCTGCTCCTGTTGATTGTTTCTTAAAGATTTAATCCAGGAAAATTTCTTCCCTGTACCCCGATAACGGTACCTTCAATAATGTAGCATTCTCGGTACACTATGCATCTCTGATAGCTGGGAGCATAATTTGTTCCTTTCATTTTCTAGTTAAATTTTCAATCATTGATCATCTGCTATATCAACTACTTGACCCCGCTACCGATTCATCGCTCATATTCGCTTGTCCACAGATTCTGTTACACCTTGTATTGTATTAAGATAAAAAAAAGATTTGGGTATTTTATGGATTATCTAATTACAATCTTTTTTCTTTCAAACACACGTCTTCTCGGTAATCCCAGCAACGCCTTTCTTCTTTTCTTTCCCTTTTTCGTTTGTTTTCGTTTTTTTCTTCTGCTATTCTCTTCTCTTTTTTGTCCAACCAACCGGCCCACTTTTCCCAGTCAGACAAGCCCACCGGGCATTGCCCAAATGCCCATAGGCCAGTCCGCCACTGAGAGTAACAGTACTCTGTGGCTCGTTGATAACAGTGCTCTGTATGTCCAATGTGGAGGTGAAGCTAATTAAGTGACCATTACGTTGTGTCTGATTCGTTAGCCTCATGGTCATCTCAACCTCTCTCCACACATAGGTCGCAGTTTTGTGGATGGCGACGTGACTACGAGGCCTGCATGGGGCCATTTCTTTGATCTCGCATGTTTCCATTTTTTCCTAGGACAGTGTGTATGTAGAGAGAGAGCACAGGGTTAAATAATCAGCATCTACTTCAGAGGAACAGAGGATGATAGTGAAATATCTTTGTAGTATTTCTGCTGGAGAGCCACTTTCATTCTCGTCTCTTGACAAAACATTATAACCTTCTAACGACTAAATGTACCATGGTCATAATAACATGTAGAATTATTAGGTCTGTATAAAGGGCAAGAAATATTGCAAACTGTAAAACGTCTTGAACTATTTGGTTTCCTATTCACTAACTCAAGAATACTTCATTAATTAACCGGGGTCCTTAGAGTAGAAACTTGGCCCAGGGGAGAAATATCAGAATCTGCTTATTATTAATATACATGTAATATATTAGATACACACGCACACGAAGGCTCACTCACAAACACATACACACACATCACCGCACTGTGTATAGACTATCTATAAAATACATACACAATATATGTATGTAATTCTACATTTTAGTACGAGGGTGCAGCGAGGCAAGTGAAAGTAGTACCCAAAACAAGGTCAGTAAATTAATAATTAGGGTTAATAGTCCGGTGGAGAGTGTTTGGGTTACAGCAGGTAAGCGCTTTCCCCTTGTTCCGTCCACACGCCCGTTATGTCCATAAGAACAAGAGCAACGGGTTCAAGTGTGTTTACTCCTAATCTTTTACATCAACATTGGGCGAAGAGCTGGCTCATTCTGGTCAGAGTATTGCCATGGTTGACATGGTAGCGCGGCCTTGCATTGCCAGTTTGTCAAACACTACCAGGGCGTTCATGCGGCAAAATGTTTCGGTGCTTTACATATTTCTGTCTTTATGTGGAGGTTCAGCTTACGAAGTACAAGTTGGAGTCCAGTTTTTGTAAATTACAGCAAAAATCTAGTTCAGCACCGTCAGAGCTCTTTCTGCACTTGAAAACTGAAAGCAAATTTAAAACAAGTTTTGATCACCTAATACTCCCCTTTTCGACAACATTTAAGTACATGTACACACCTTTCACTTCAAAGAGTTATCGGCCTGGTTCTATGAATAGAAAGCTATTTGTAATAGAACTTTGATAAATTTTTAAAAAGAGGATCCACAATAGCCGCCATTCTGCCATAGCATTCCGATTTTGGTGGATGTTTTATATGTTATAGAAGTACTTTCTGAGGGCCAATCTTTGTTCAACCGTAGCGACATTGCCATTGTAAGTGCAATCCGGTAGGGTAATGAGCTAAAAAAAAAAACGTTATGCACGGGCCGTTTCTTTTAACTTGGGAGGCATGAAAAGGTTTCATGGAGTACGGTATAGAATGAACATTTTGAATGAGTACAAAATATAGCGTTTTAAGTTCCATTTGACACTAAAAATCAAACACGTTGAAAAGACATATCACACACAACACTTGCAATGCAACGTCGGACATTCTTTGTAGTAGACGCAGATAAGCAAGTGTTATCCCCTCCCCCACGGGGATAAATAAAGATGACCTTTCTTTTCCTTTCTTTTTTTCTTTTCTTAAAAAGTCACACCTCCATACGTCATCTCCCACTTCACTTTGAATTCGGCCTGCAGGTTTGGCTAAAATGTCCACCAATTTGTCTTATCTCCTCCTGAAGTTCTGCTGATGAATTCCAAGGTTCGTTCCGAGCCGATGGTTTGGGGCAGAGGTGCGGAGTCAGAGTTGTAACAGCTCTTGAAAGGAAAAATACCAACAACCAAGCCTTGCGTGCGGGAAGACCCTAGATCGATCCCCGATCGCGGACGATCCGGGTTTTTTTTTTCTGCTGGGATTTTTTCCCTCTCAGTCTGGGTTGGCCCTGACAGGCAGGGTCGAGGTAGCCCGTCTCTTAAATGACCTTCCAGTGTTGCAGGGGACGTAAAACTGGTAACCAAACTGGTAACCAAAACCAACAGCCAAAAACTAAAACCACGAAATAGCAAGTTTGTTACTGTCTTGTATCAGGAGATAATTCAAGAATCTTAACGAGTCAAAAAGCCCGAATCGTCCAAAACTGACTTGGGCTCAAGTCAATGAGATGTGACGAAAGACGTTAACGCTTCTCCGCACCCGAGCTATGCGCCGATCACACTCACCCGCTGATACAAGGACGTCGTAATTTCTGCTTGATTGGTTTTTGGTTTGGCGCCCCATGCAATTCTATTAGGCAACTTATGGAGGTGGGCCCTCCGGATTTTACGTCCATCTTCGACAAGACGGGAGTCGGAGCCATGAAAACTCAGAAAAAATTCCAGTGAACCTCCCAAGTCTCGAACTCTGCTAAAACAGCCAAAGAAAGTGGTGCCTCTAAAAAAAACCCAACACAACTCAAGCTCGGAATATCCGCAATTATCGGCAGGTAGTTTACCGCTTGGCCAAGGACGACCCCTCGTAATTCTATCCTTAAATAGAAAACCTGAACTGTACCAAAAGGCACTGACTTCAAGACAGCCTTTTTTTTTTTTAAAAACCAGAAAGGTTATTAATGTGTATTCACATTCCTATTGAGTAGGTCAAACTTGGAAGTCGTGTCGCTGAAGTATGGAACTGGGGTGTTATTTTCATTAATCTGATTAATCACAGAGACTCATTTTTTTTATAACATGTTTTAGTCTCTTGGAAGCAGAAAAAAAAGTTACAAGACTACGAGAACTGTTTCAGAGTCACTCTTCTTATTCCCCTCCCCCCGTCCTCTTTTCTTGTATAATATTATGCTCCATATGTAAGGGTGACGAACAATAGAGGATCAGGATACAGACAGCGATAAATAAATAATTTATTTTTTGTTTGGCTGGAAGGAGAGGGTTGGAATAGCTATAAAGATGGAAAGATTTAAACGACCATAAAGTGCTCAATGCCACCGCCTGGCACCCGCTGGTATACAGTAGAACGTCAAGATCCCCTCAGCTTAGATAATGCGATAAATGAGTTATGTGGAGCGAACATATCAATGGGAACACATCTCCCTTTTGATCTCTCCTCTCCTCTCTATCTCTCTCTATATCTCTCTATATCTTTGTGTTTTTCTCTGTCATTTCCCTGCTGTGTCTATCTCTCTCTCTCTTTGCCTTTTTCTCTCTATCTCTCTTTCATTATCCCTCTCCTCACCCACCTCTCTCTCTCTTACTCTCCCCTTTATTCCCTCTTTCTCTTTACGTGTCTTTCTTATCTTCCTCTTCGCTCTCTTTCTGTCGTTCTCACCCTCTTCCTAGATCTTTCCCACCTCTATATCTTATAACCGTTTCTCCCCCCCCCCCCCCCACTTTCTCTTTTTTTTTGTCTCTCTCTCTCTCCCCCTGTTCCTCTTTTCCCTCTTCCCTTCCTCCCCTCCCCCTTTCTCCCTTTTCTCCTGACCTATTTCTCTCTCCACGTGTCTAATTATTCTATCCCCCCCCCCTTTTCCTTTCTTTTCCCCCTCCTTCCCCCGCTCCCCTCTTTCTCTCTCCTCTCCCCGTCTCTCTCAACCCTTCATTCCCTCCTCTCCCTCTCTCCCCTCTCTGTACCCACATATCCCGTGTTATGCTAACAAGTCAAATCATTCGGCGTGGACAAAATCACTGGACCGTGACTCATCACAATAAACAGCACTACAGGACAATGCCGGCTCATAAAGAGTTAATTTACTTTGACCAGGTCAACACTTCGGCCCCGCCAGGTCGCGGTAAACGTCCGACCCTGGAGAAGTTCTGATAGGTAGAGCCAGGTTGTAGATCTGATGTACGTAATAGGGAAATGTATACAGTGGTAGGGCTGGAGACGTCTACATACAAAACATTGAACACTCAGGCGTAGTCCGGTTACCCGGTAAATGTGGTTGAGAGAACTTTAAATCGCTCTTTCTATTATCGGTCTTGTTTGGTTACCAGTTTTACGTCCCTTGCGACCATGTGAAGTCATTTAAAAAGGGTTATTTCGACCCCGCTTTCCCCAGGGCCAACTCGGGCTGAGAGGGATGAATCCTAGCAGAAAGACGAATGGCCCGCACGTGGGATCGAACTCAGGACTTCTGCATGATAGACGAAGAGCGTAACCATTACACCACAGACGCCGCTATTTTTATTATTATTGTTGTTGTTATTGTTGTATTTGTTGTTGTTGGTGTTGTTTTTTCCACGGCCACTTTATCATTACTGCTGTTGTTCTTGGTAGTTGTCGTTGTGCTGTTAATTGTGGTGTTTTCAACAATGGCCAGTTTGTCAGTGCGGCTGTTGTTGGTAGTGGTGTCGGTGGTGGTGGTGTTTTCGACTAGGACACCATATCCTTGTTGTTGCTCTTGTTAGTGTTGTTGCTCTTGTTAGTGTTGTTGCTCTTGTTAGTGTTGTTGCTCTTGTTAGTGTTGTTGCTCTTGGTAGTGTTGTTGCTCTTGTTAGTGTTGTTGCTCTTGTTAGTGTTGTTGCTATTGTTGTTGTTGTTTGTTTTCGATCAGGGAACACTTTATAATTTTTGTTGCTGTCACTGCAGTCTTAGACCCACTACACACGGGCGATTTTCAGTTGCTCGACATCGGGGAATCTTTGATGGTTCCACAGCGGGAGTTATTTTTTGGCACATAAAAGAAAAAACAAGCATCTGATAAGGAAAAAAAAAACATTTCCGCACTCAGCACATAAAAATTACTAAAGTTTTCACGTACACTTTATGTTTTGTGGCTTGATTTCAAAAGGAGAAACGTCTTGTCTGCCTCAGAAATTCAGTGAGCCAACTAAATAGTGTCCCGTGCGTTTGCGACATTAGAAACTTTGTTTTCTTTCTGACTGTCTTTCCCTGGTAGGTTCCACAAACAACATACAGAGCCAGACTGACCCATGGAGCTGCCAGCCATACAGGAAACTGACCACCCCCTGGTCAATGGACACGGCACTGGTGGCCAGGTAAGTACTGGTCATAATATTAGACTGTCTCTGTAGAGATGCTTGTGATCGATAAAGACAATTTCAACAATAACAGTCACAAAAACAACAATAACAAAAACGACGAGCATAAAAACCAAAAACAACTAGCAACAACAACAGCAACAATAAAACAAAGTCAAAACCCCAAAACAACAACAACAACAACCAAGCAAAAACAAAAGAAAACTCAACCCACCTCCTCCTATTGTCATTGCGAATAACAACTTGATAAGGATCTCCCAGAGAAAGTAGTGAAGTCGCCAAATGCCTTTGTGGTTGAGAGATAAGCCTTCATTAAACCTGGCGCCGAAATGACCTTAAAGAGTCGACAGAGCCGCATAACCTCAAATAAACAAACAATTACATGCATCTGGTTCGTCTCATTAGACCCAGTCTTCTTATATTTGTTTCCTTTTGGATATTTTTTGTTTTCTCTATATTTGTTTCCTATTTTTGTATGCCGGGGTTTAGTCCCATGGGATTGACAAGTGAACATAGACGCAACTCTAAGGGTATACAAGGTTCATGGTCGACACCTCGTCAATAAAGCTCTCCCTAACATTAAAAATAGCATACCTCCTCTGGAAAACCCAGGGTTTTCCTGTACTGGAGGAGGCAAAACTACTGCCTTAATGCACTGCATAAAAATAACCCTCGGTTTTTCCAACTGAAGTACTGATTTTGGGGATTGAACAATAGCGCCCCCCCCCCCCCCCCCCCCCCCCCCCCCCCCCCCGTAGAGTACGAGAGAAAGAAACAGCAAAGAAAGGCGCAGAGTC
The DNA here is from genome assembly GCA_032273245.1 of Phyllaplysia taylori. Classification (NCBI taxonomy): domain Eukaryota; kingdom Metazoa; phylum Mollusca; class Gastropoda; order Aplysiida; family Aplysiidae; genus Phyllaplysia; species Phyllaplysia taylori. The sequence goes on from JAUKPP010254563.1 coordinate 8,783, forward strand.
AGGACGTACATGGGTGTGTGTCCTCACAGATGTGCTGATTAATATCCAGGCAACTGGGCCACCATTAGTGTGGTCATGTCAAAGAGTGCATGCAAGATCTGGGTTCTGACAATGCAGTGCATCGGAAAGTCAACAAGACAAAGAATAGTGAGAGAGGGGGGGGGGGGGGAGACAGGGAGGGAGGGAGGGGGAGATGGAGGGTGACAGAGACCATTAGAATTCAAGATTTGAACATTGTGGTTACAAAAAGTGCTGTGAAACATGACTAATATGGCCGAGATCACAGACCACACAGCATAGCCAGACGACAAGAAATTCAAAGACTTTGACTTCTGCTCGAGAAAACCTTCAGCAGCAGAGATGACGTCAAAAAGATCACGTGACACGAAAGAAGTACATGAGTTAATAAAAGCTTGCGGTACACGGGTTATAGAAGGAAGAGGAGGACGAAGATATATTACCTTCAGTTCACTTCGGTACGGAACCTGGTGTAGATGAGAACAAACAACATGTGTAAATCAAATGTGTGGGGCCAAATGTCATGGGTCACTGGGGCGAAAGGGGAATGGAAATGTCACGAGACTGAGGGTATTGGTTTAGGCAACCTGAAATATTAGAAGTCGTGAAACATTGAAACAGATCAAAGTAGAGTTACTGAGGTATCACACTGCATTACCTAACTCAGCCTAGAGATTGGATTGGGGAAATCTTTCTGTGTTTTCCTCACAAGACATTTAGTCACGTGATATTTGTGCATGGGTTCTTCGTGATCAACTTTTCTTGGCATTATTCAGAAAGTAGGGCCTATGTATCTGAAACCGGAAGCTGGCATGTCGCTTTGCAAACTTTCCGTGCATTGAGAAAGGGAGAAAATTGGTCACGTCTGAGTCTGAAAATTCGATAAATATTTAAAGAATTTGAATAAAAACAAGACAGTGCATATTTGTTGAGGTTTTCACGGCACCAACGACACTTGACAGTCATTTCTGTGCTAGTAAGTAGAACGTGACAGTGGGGAAAAGATAGAAACACGTTAAAGGAACAGACAACACTATACTATTATTAGAGCATCCGCTAACCCCTCACAACCAAAAAAATCCACATACATAATAATGTAGGCCTACATTGACCGTGGCTAAGACTTCATGTAGCTTTATTGGACATCACAGGTAGGATACGTAATATGTAGCATGTATAGTATACCGATCGGTTTTTAGACCCGTCACGTAAGCCTATTCCATCTTAGGAGAATGAAACAAATCTATCGCGTAACTTTTATCTTAATGATCACTGCAGTAAAGTCCACAAGAAGATAAAACAGCCAAAACGCTGGTGCCTCTATAAATAATCAGCTTAAAGCTAGCTAAAGCAATGGGTGGTTATACTGAAGACTTTGGAACAGATTCCCGCGCGTCCAGAATTGAACCGGCGCTGTGGTGCAATGGTCAGGCTCTTCGTCTGTCACGCGGAAGACCCAAGTTCGATCCCAAGCGCGGACAAACTGAGGGGTTTTTTCTGCGGTGATTTTCCCTCTCAGTCTGGGTTGGCCCTGACAGGCAGGCTTGAAGTAGCTCGTCTCTTCAATGACCTTACAGTGTTGCAGGAGACGTAAAACTGATAATCAAAACAAAATTTGGTTTGATGATTGTTTAGGGGTATGGAGGATGTGTGGTGGGGTGGTTAGTTACAAGTTACTTATTATAATCTATAGAGGCGCCAACACAAGTGGTGGAGTGGAGTGGGGCGGGGATGGGGAATCTAGTTCCGGAGTATCGGCAATTTCGTCGGCAAACTTAACGTTTCAATGATCGTCGGCAAACTGAACGTTTCAATGATCGTCGGCAAACTGAACGTTTCAATGATCGTCGGCAAACTGAACGTTTCAATGATCGTCGTCTCCGTATCGGATGCACTTCCCCCAGCCTCTCAGCACCGGTACCGCCTCTGCCTCTCCTTGCCCAGTCAACCGGTGGTGGCCACACTATCAACAAATAAATCCTCACGGACGCGCTGTCTCCAAAGCTCCCCCATCAACCCCGCCCCCTTGTCTCAACACTCAATACGCCCCACTAAACTTTACAGCGCCGGCCTCGTTTTCATCAGAGAAAACACGAGAAGGAATCTCAGGAGTTAATAGCTTTTTCGTTTCTTCTCGAACGAAAGAAAAGGTTTGGCAAGCGATCTGCCACTGCCACGTCCTACAGAGCTGGGTGGAGGACAGGCAGATGATAGATCTGAGGTGTTTGGTTCTAGAAAAATCTAGTAGTTTGTCGGTGCTTATTACGTACTCGTGTGAAAAACGTCACGGTTTTATGCTTAGAGTCCATATTTACGTCATCATTCTTTGTGTGCTTGTGACACGGCATAGCTTTATGATTGAGCTCAAATCAACCAATGCGTATCAAGTCACCAACTTAGGACAATAATATTAGTGTAAAACTGCATCTCTAATGTTTTAGAAAATGAACTTTTGCCATCTAAATCACTGCAATAATATTAGTATGCTTCACATATTCAACTTTATCGAACAGCTGCAGAATGATGGCATAAGAAATAGTTATTGCAGAATGATGGCATAAGAAATAGTTATTGCAGAATGATGGCATAAGAAATAGTTATTGCAGAATGATGGCATAAGAAATAGTTGTTTATTTTTTAAAGGCACCAGCTTCTTTGGCCGTTTTACTCTGAGTATTTCGCCTGATGGTATAAACCATTTCTCTCCGGGTCTCCGCTGGGATCATGAGTCCCTCTGAGTCCCTCTCAGGCGAGGTTCGCCCTGCCGGACAAGGTCAAAGTAAATGACCTTACGGTATTACGAGGGGCGTAGAACCAAAACCAACACAAACCGGTTCTAAATCGGAGCTGTTCGTGGTGAGCTGATAAAAAGGAATATGGAAAAGGGGAGGGGGGGGGGGGGTGGAAAGACATATAGGGGGGAAAGAATCACAGGGTGAAAAGACCAACAGGTGAGGCTTCTGTGCATCTCGCTACTCTACGTTACGCCATCACAGAGCAGAGACCGCGAGCTGGCGATGTGACATCTGGAGGCAATAAGGAAACGTGAAGCATATGTGGCGGGATCAGCCGCTTCTGGCGGGGGCCCGGCAGGACCAGTTATGTCCCTTGGACCGTGGGAAGCCATTGCAGGGGGTTCTGCTACTTCTACACTTTTTATACCTCGGGCTCTTTTTTTGTCTTTTTTGCGACTTGTTTTGCTTGTATTAGGTCTTTAAGCTTCAGAAACATCCTCGTGATGATGGGCCGGGGAAAGATGAGTAGGGATCGGACGAGTGGGACGTGAGAGAAATGTGGAAAATACAAACACGTTTACTGGTCTATTTGCCCGACCATGGAGATAACCTGTGTCAGCAGAGTCATTCGTATGCTGTATTTGTTTGCTTCTCTCTGGTTGTCAGTTTTACGCTCCTTGCAACACTATAAGGACCAACCCGACTGAGAGGGACACTGTCCCAACTGAACAACACCGAGACCATTCGCACGTGGGATCCACTCGGGTCTTCCGCATGGTAGGGGAGGAGCCTAATATAATTACTGGTTTCACCTCCCTCCCTC
>JAUKPP010254574.1:0-12357 GCA_032273245.1 Phyllaplysia taylori
CCCCCTCCTCCCAGCCCCCTCGAAAAAAAAGGAACATTACTTAGACGAAGACTTCGAAACTCTCTTATCTTAAGACACATGAGACAATAGGAGATGACCATCGGGATTTGTTGGCAACCAGTACGAGGACGTTACTTCACCTCTTGTCTATATATTTAGGATATTTCATGATTGTCTGTTCCCAGTTAGCTAGGTGGGAGATTCTGGTGTCTGGGAATCACATTGCATAGCCCAGCAATTGTTAGACAAAAACTAGATTATAGTTTCTCTATTTTCAAACTTTTCCAGGTTTTGCTGCCAACTCGAGCCAACCTCGACGATACCACGCACACACAGCCTCCTTCAGCCGCAAGCACACCATTGCCCAGATTTACGAGTTTCTGTGTAACAAGCTGAGATTTTACAGAGAGGACTTCCGTTTGTGGAAGATTCATACTAAAGATGATGTAAGTATTCACACTAAAGATGATGTAAGTATAATTTCTGGGATTTGTAGTGTTCACTTAATTTTCTGAATGGAAATACAGGATGTTTTTTTTTATATTGATAGATTTTCAAGTGAAACATCTATAACGGGAAGAGATAAAAGTAAACGATTTTTTTAACACCATTCACTGACCTTTTAAGTTTTGTCTGGGATACTTAATAAGATTATGTTGATGGAATAGGCAATTTAAAGAGTTAATGGAACAAAGCCCTTCTTTTGGTCATGGCGTTCAAAGAAGAGCACTGGTATAGCAGAGAAAAGGATTGCTAGGAACCATAGTAAGGCAAGAAAATGACAATTAAAACTGTTTTTCCAAAAGGAATGATGTTTACCAAGCTCTGGCTGTATGTCTTACGAAAAAAAGTGTTTTATTGTTTGAATTTAGAAAGCAATAGATGTTTCTTGAGAGTATCAAATTAAAGAAGTTGTCTTCTTCAATTGATTGGGCACACTGCAGTATGCAAACCCACTTCTTGCTATCTTTGTTGTCATAACAATTCACATTGCCAGTTTCTACCAAAATTTGATACCAAATTCGGATTGAGTTTTGGATTGTGCTTTTCCTGCTGTGTTCTTTTGTCTATCTCACATGGTATGTGCTTGGTTTTTGCAGCAAAATACAACCCTGTTAGAAGATGAGGAGAAAACAGTGGAAGATTATGGAATTGAGGACATGCAACAAATGCTTCTTGAAAGTAAGTTCTTAATAGAGTTTTAAAAGAGATAAATTAACTTACGGGAAAAGACTTTGGTCAAGCCAGTAGGTACATTTGAGTGTACTTTTCTAGTTGGAATTTGTGAAAATTGTTTTCTTTTTTTGGCTTGAGTCACTTTAGCAATGTATTTTAAAGCAGAGTTTTATTTTATATTGGGTGTGTTCTGTCTAAATATGCAGAATTTTGAGAAAATAATTGTTGATTCCATATTTTTATGCACCTATGATTTTTCAATTGCTTTAGTGCCTCAGATTGCTAAATAATATAAGATTAGCAGCAAATATATTGCTACAGCAGTGTGGATTAGCAGGACACTTTATGCCAAATCATTCTCGGGATGGTCATATCATTGCTTGTTAGGGATCATTGCTCATGGCAACCATTGCATTTGCTTTAGAACAGCTTTTTTATTTCTCTCTCACCTTGGAACCATTTTTCCCTTGCTTGATACAAACATTTATCTCACTTCAGCCGACAATTTTTTTTCTGTCTTCCACACTTTTGATTCTTCTTCCAATTTCTTCCTTTCTCTGCTCCTGTCACCAGGATATCACATAGAATAGTGCGTAGGCAAATTGTGTGTTACTATAATAGGAAGAATTTTGTAATTCACAGCATTTTACTCTGTTTCTTCCAGTACGGAACAAAGATCTCACGTGGCCGGAAGAGATGTCTCAACTGGCGAAAAACAAAACAGTCAAGAAAGATGATGGTATGTACTTCAGTGTCCTTTCCTTTGCATTTTAAAATTGGTTAAAAAACTTTGTAAGTGTTAAAAGGAATGAGGGAATGTCCTGTTTAAAAGTGTGTAATGGTTCTCTTCTTCCCCTACCCCCTTCTATTTCCAAGGGAGAAAGGAATGACCTTTTCATTCCAGTATAATCAGAACGTTTCCTCTACTGTTAAAGTGATGCATCTTGCCTTTATTCTCTCATCAGTTGAATTAGCGGATGCCTTATCTCTCTCAGCCCATCACTAAACATTTTTATTATCACCCAGTAGTAGCCAGCTACTGCGTCTGGTGGAAGATTTCTGCTTTTTAGCATCTGAAATCATTATCTAGGTGGAACAGATTGTAGCTCACAGCGTATGCTTTATTTTTTGTAGCTGAATAACGTATTGATTTAAAGAGGCATCGGCTTCCTTTGATGTTAAAGCCGAATAGAGAAAGAAATCATAGCTTTCTTACATTGTAGCTGGACTACAAATTATTCTGCCATTTTGCAACAAAGGAACGAAAGGGCCGAATTAAGTCAAACTCCAGTATATGCATAATCAAACTTGGTAGATTTAGCCGCACATTTTGATATGGGTCTGGCAAGCCTATCTTATTTAATGTGGGAGTTAAGAAGACCATGTGGTTAGCTCTGAAATAAAGGGAACAAAAATATGTGAGAGTCTTGAACCCTCTCAGGAACATTTTGCATTGTGGAACTTTCGTCTTTTTTTTTTAAAACAGCCGAATAAACTCAACTTAATTTAGTCTGGAAAAGAGCAGTTTGAATACAACCTAACACCCACTACTGTGGAGCAAAATTCATGCAACTCTAAGCAATAGGAACGTGTGAATTTCACTATTTTCAACTTTTGAAGCAATACTTTTCCTCGGAGAAAGTGTAAGCTAAAGTTGTATCTTTCGTTTTCTAATTTCTTTTTGCATTACACTTTTTGCATTCTCAGCAGCTCCAATTCAGAAAGGAGCCACAGGTCTCAACAATTTGGGTAACACCTGCTTCATGAACGCGGCAGTCCAGTGCGTCTCCAACACATGGCCTCTCACTCAGTACTTTGCAGGGAGCCTGCACTTATTTGAGCTAAACAGGTCAGTTGTTCATCATGTATTTGTAGATATGCATGTAGCAGAGGTACAAATTTTCCGGATAAATCCAGAAGTCCAGATGTCTAAACCACTTTTGTGTTGATCTCAAGCAATTCAAGAATTTTTAAGCAGGGCAGAACAACTGGATTTCTGGATGTATTTCTTATCCAGTTGGCACCTCCAACGTAGATGAAATGTTGTACAAAGTCTTGCAGTTGAACTTGTGCATGTCATGGACATGATACCGGAGAGCACTATACAGAGAGTTGAAACTTACCCCCTTTTATGAAACGCAAAGTCACAAGCTACTTTACCAATTTTCCATTTCGTTGCCAATATCAACATTTTCCACTTCCTTTGAAATAACGAAATGGTACAGAGCAGAAGCACGATATCGCACCTTCGCAAATTTATTCGAGACATTTTTGCGCATTTTTATTTTTACACTCTTCATCCTATTCACATCACATGACAGGAGCTTATGATCACATAACACCATGCCAATTATCTTCGAGTCTGACTCGTCTGCATATTCATTTGCCTCCTCAATGTGATCAACTAGCTCCGTTTTCAAGTTTCCCATCTTGATAGTTTTATAAGCTCTTTGGATTTGCATGTAGTAAGATGAAATGTACTAGTGCTTTGAAGTTGAACATGTGCATGTCATGGATATCATATGGAACTATCAAAACTTGAAATTATTTTAGGCATAGTGCCAAACTAGTCTTCTTCTTTAACCAAGTATTTGTAGTTGTGTGCAGAGATGACAAAAGAAGTGAACCCCCAACACAGATATCATACAAAGGGATCTACGTGGATTCAACCTCTTCCTTTACTGATCCCCAACAACATAGATTCAATGGAATAGAGCTGTCCCATACACAAAAAAAAGATAGAAAAAAACAGCGGGAGTTTCTGAATAGAGGGGCCAGATTTGTTGCATAATTGCACTGCAATAAAAGTATTCCTGTGTTTTTCTAGCACCACCCACCCACCCACTTTACCAATGTGTGACTTATTTCACAATTTTATTGTTGTTTTCAGACATAATCCTTTGGGCATGAAGGGTCACATTGCCCAAAGGTACGGGGAGCTTATCAAAGACCTGTGGGGTGGCACGTCCAAGACTGTCGCTCCATTGAAACTCAGGGTGAGTCTTAGGAAAGCATTCAGTGGGATTTTTATTAGTTTGTTATAGATATTTTTATTTTTTTAAAAACATTTATTGTGATCTCGATTTTTTATTATTACAGAAACTAGTGTAAATCCCCGTTTGTTGCAAGGGTACGGTAGTAGTAGATCATATAATATTAATTTTGTCGCTATTAAAATAATGGTAGGCCATGGACCTAGTATCTATGTGGTAGGCCTACCCGACGTATCCTTCTCTCTGTCGATCTTTCCAGCATACTTTTCTAAGACACTAAGCCCACTGCCACAGTTGGACCCCGCGCTTGGAACTTCTCCCAATCCCCCAGAACCTCAGACCCAGGAACGCAATTTTTCCGATTTTTCAGAAACGCACTCATAAGCACTTGATTTGAAAGCTGCTTTCATAGTGAATGTATGAAAAGTTAAAAACATAGCATTGAGAACGAACTTTTTCAAAAATATAAAAAATAATATCATGCAAACGCTGCTTTCTTCTACTGATTACCCCAGCAAAAACACGCAGTTGAGATCGAGACAAATTTTTAAAGCCCTAAATGGTCGAAATCGGTTCAGTAATAAAGTCTGGAGCCTCGAAAAAAACAAACGTTTTTTTTTTTATTAGATAGATTACAATAAACAAACAAAATTTCAGTGGGACTTTCATTTGTTTGGTTCCAGAAACTATGTTAAAAGTTGCTACTCATTAAGATCCAGGATATGTTCAAAGGTTTCTATGGGGTTTTCGTTTGTTCTAATGACGGGAATTATGTTAAGTGTCGCCCATCTAGTGTAAACAAAATCAAAATTTTTTATGGAGTTTGTTTTGTGCAGAAGCAAAAACTGTGAAGGAAATGTTCCTTATTAATAATCAGGGTAAGTACAACCAAATATTTTGGGGGATTCTACTTTATTTTTATATAAAAAAAAAAAAACCCACCAATATCTATTCTATCTTTCGAAAGCAAAGCCTATGCTCTTTACAATCTATCACTATCCTGCTGACCTATTATGATTAAAAATTCCCATAAAATGCAAGTGGCCATTTCACAGGTGTTCAAACACTAACTTTCCAAAAAATTCTTTTACTGTGTTTGGATGTGACTCAATGTAAATAGGAAGCTCTTTGCACATGATAGTCAATAAAAGGTGATTTCTTTTCATTCCCAGTGGACCATTGGTAAATATGCACCTCGCTTCAATGGCTTCCAGCAGCACGACTCACAAGAACTGCTCAGTTTTTTACTTGATGGGCTTCATGAAGATCTCAACAGGTGAGTGATCTTGGTTTTGCATCCCTTGCAATACAGTAAAGTCAGCGAGAAGGCAGGTTGCTTTGACTCTGCTTGCCAGAACCTACATGGGCTGAAAGTATTCCAGCAGAGGGGAGATGGAGAAAAATTATGTTTCCCTCAGGAGGAAAAGAACTTGCATTTACTGTGTGTATGAGGACTTGCAGAGGGGAATCATTTGGTGGTAGACTTTTAAAAGAAGAAAAATGTATCGTAATTTGGCAATTGTTTTGTGCAAATTCTCACTCAACAGAAAGCTCTATGGGTTTTACAATCTATGTTGTTACACCAGCAGTCCTGATGGTACACAAAAACCATCTCAACTTCATCACAGGCATTCAATGCAAGTTGCTATTTTACCAGAGATAAAAAACACTAACATACTGACAAAAACTCATGTAGCCCCGGAGACGTAGCATGATGGAAGAAATCAGAACTACAAACCTGTCCTGGGAAACCATAAAGAAGACAGCCAAGGACCGTAAAAAATGGAAGGCAACTGTTGTGACCCTATGCCCCACACGGATTAAGTCAAGTAAAGTAAAGTAGACGTGGAAAGATTTAATTTTGTCATTTCAGCAATTCGTACCGGTTGTTTTAAATCTGTTAGTGCAAAACTGTCTGTGTCTTTGTCAATTAAATGTTACATTTGTTCTTTTTGTTTTTCCTTCTTTTTTTTATGAACCTTCCTTTCTCTTTGATTTTGGCACCATCATTGTCCTCCTTTTCCCTCAGGGTACACAACAAGCCATACGTGGAACTTAAAGACAGTGATGGGAGGCCAGACAGAATAGTGGCTAGAGAGGTAAACGATCATACTGTTTCTTCTTTTTGCTTGTGTGTGTGTGCTGAGTGCCTTGAAGTGCTATCACTGGAGCGGAAAGTAAAGTAAAGTATAGTGTTGAAGTAAGATTTTTTTTTTTCTAAGCTTTATTGGTGCCTCAACATATTGATATTTATGATGAGGGGGCTCTCGTAGTCTGGCCACTCATGGCAGTGGTCCTGGTTCAAATCCGGGGCAATGCAGGCAAGTTCTCCACAATTTATTTCTTTTTCTTCTGTGCCTTGTCTACTCTTTCACTCATTCTCTTCCTAATCTCCTACTCCCTGCTACTCTTGTCGCCTGCATTGCTTCTCTTCTCTTATTTCTTGTCTACTCCTTCTCTTTCAGCTACACCCCTGATCTTTGGCTAGGTAAAGTCCAAAACCTAGTCTTCTTTGATAGGGACGAAAAATCTAGGAGGTCCCATGTGCATGTTGGGCACGTTAAAGATTCCGTGGTAGTTAAAAACCAAAGAGAGTAGGCCTATTATGCTGCCTGGGCAAATTTCAAAATTAATTCCTCCTCAGTTACTTTGGAATGTTTCTCTTCGCCAAAATGACCTTATAGAGTTGATGGAGCTGTAAAACCTGAACCAAACAAGGAAAACTTATTTATGAAGTATGTGTATATTTGCAAATGCCACAGTTTTGACATCACATTTGTTTATGTTTGTCCTCCAGGCATGGGAGAACCATTTGCTGCGGAACCAGTCCATCATCGTCGACCTTTTCCATGGCATCCTGAAGTCCCAGGTCAAGTGCAAAACTTGCGGGCACGTGAGTGTCCGCTTTGACCCCTACTCCCACCTTTCCCTACCCCTGCCCATGGACAGCTGTATACACCTGGAGGTCATAGGTGAGTGAAAAGGCTACTCGTCACTCGAAAATTGCTTCTTCTATCCCATAGATATACATACAAGACTGGTTACGCAGCCGTAAAGGCGTGCTTCATAGAATTAGAAACCATATTGATGTCAGACAAGCTACGTTGTGGGCTCTTTTTTAAAATTTTTGGGGAAATATGCTGAAAAGTTCCACTTTGGTGTTGCATGTTTTTTCAAAATCTCTACATGGGCTTTGTTATTTTGTCACAAGTTGTCATCTCTTATTGCTGTGCACGTTCAGAGGTGGCCATATTCTACAGTGTGAAGAGTATCCTCGTACTCACGACATTGCTCTATGGGTATTACTCTTTGCTCTATCTACTCTTTCCAATTTACTTTCTGGTTCTTTCTCTGACTTGCTCTCCTCATTCTCTTCCGAGTATCCTCTCATCTTCTCCTGTCTGCTTATTTTGTTCCTCTTCTCCCATTCATGTCTGCCATCTGTAAAATCTCAGTAGAAAAACAAACTCAAAGTATGTCATTCATGAGCCAACTACATCGTTAATACAACAGTAAAAACTGAAACTGAAAATAAAATCGAAAAAACATCTTTTAACTAAGTCAACCAAATCATAGCTGCATCGTTAAGAAAACTGTAAGACCTGAAACTGAAGATAAAAGCCAGAAAAAGCCAATTTGACCACGTACATATATTTCATGCTTTTTTTCGTTTTTTCCTCGTCCGAATGCTGTTCATCAGTTCACAAACTGGATGGCACAGTACCTGTCAAGTATGGTCTTCGCCTGAGCATGGAGGAAAAATACCGCACCCTGAAGCGTGAAGTCAGCACACTCGCTAACATTCCAGCGGAAGAACTCCTCATTGTGGAAGTCAATGGACCAGTAGTCAAGGTAGGCTCTTAAACATCTATCCCATGACGCCAGTCGGCATCTGTGCTGTAATGGTTGCGCTTTTCGCCTATCATGTGGAAGATCCGAGTTCGATCCCATATAAGGACGATCTGCGTTTTTCTGCTGGGATTTGTACCTCTCAGTCCGAGTTGGTCCTGGCAGGCAAGGTCAGAGTAGCCTGTCTCTTAAATGACCTTGAAGTGTTGCAAAGGATGTAAAACTAGATAAGATACCAAACCAAACCATACTGCCGTTATAGTACAAAAGAATGGCAGTACTTTTGGTTTGATTTGGTGTTTAGTTTTACATCCCTTGCAAAACTCTAAGGTTATTTAAGAGTTGGGCTACTTTGACCCTGTAGGGGATGTGAAACGAAAAACCAAAGAACCTAGGTATGGCCAATGTAGAGGCAATGATTATTTTCTTTTTGTAAAGCTGAATATAATGGGTTGGTATTTATTGATATTTTAAAGTTGGAAGACAATGATTTAACAACTTAAATTTCTTGGGATTGTCATTTTATTGACATTGCAAAAACATCACAACAGTCATGTGGTACATTGTTCATCTGCTGGAATACGATATGACTCCTAAATGCAGAGTCGTAGCATCCGCTTTTTCTATGACATAAAACTGAAAATTGGCTTAATTTGATTTGAAACAATCCAGCAGCCTTCTGTCCCTATATTCGGCACATGATCTTGGTATTTGGTTGTACTCAGGAATAGATGAATGGGTTAGCGGTGGTGGGTCGGAAGACAAGGTTGCAGAACATCTTTTTCTATCCTCCCAACCCCTTCTTCTCCATCTCCTAATCATGTTGTAAAGCTGTGTCCAGAAGTTGTTGATAAAGGAGTAATTGAATTTTAAGTGGGTTGGCACCGCTGTGTAACAAGCAAACGTAGAAGAGTATCTTTCTTCTCTCCCCCGTCCTCCTCTTTCTCCTTTCTCCTTGTCTTCCTCTTTTCTCCTCCTCTTCCTCCTTTCTCCTTGTCTTCCTCCTTTCTCCCCCTCTTCCTCCTTCCTCCTCTTTTCTTAGGCAGGTAGTCATATGCTATAGCTGTGCCCTAAACTTGTTGAGGAAGGAGTAGATATGTGGATTGGCACCGCTGTGTAGGAAGCAAGCTTAGAATGGTATCTTTCTTCTCTCCACCCCCTCGTCTTCCTTCTCCTCCTCTTCCTTTTCCTTTTCTTCCTCCTCCTCCTCCTCCTCTTCTTCCTCCTCCTCCTCCTCCTCCTCCTCCTCTTCCTCCTTCTCCTCTTCCTATTTCCGGCAAGTAATCATATTGTATAGCTGTGTCCTGAAATTGTTATTTATAAAGGAGTAGATAAGCGGGTTGGCAGCGCTGTGCAGGAAGTAAGCGTAGAAGGGAATCGGGTGTGAGGGCACCAGGCTGAGCATCATGAGCAGCACGGGCGCGAAGCTGAGCACGTAGACCAGAGTGACCAGCAGCACCAGCTTGGCCGTCTTCACCTGGGCCAGGGAGTAGCGGCGCTGGTGGCGATGATGGCAGCTCGCGGCTCGTCTTGTGCTGGACGGGTGGGGATGGTGGTGGGGGAGATGATGGTGCTGGTGGGGGTGGTTCTTTTTTTTCTCTGTGTTGTTGGGTGTTTTGTTGTTTAATCCATGAACAGGATTTTCTCTCTCCCCTTGGCTAGCGCTAGGCTGTTCTTGTTGTCGGTCTCGGAGTTGCTCAGCGGAGGAGGCGGCTTTTGATGCCGCGCTGCTTTGTTTGTGGATTTGTGCAGACGATGTGAAGGGTGGTTGTGGATTTGATGGAGAAGTTCCACCAGTGGGGGAGTTGTCGTAGTGAGCCAGCAGTGTGGAATTAACCTGGGCTGTCTTTTTAGACTGTTCAAGAAATATTGCTTTGGGTTGCTGTTCTCCTCTTGTGGGCTGTAAGGGGTGGATTTTGTTGGTGTGGGAGAGATACAGGCGAGTCAGAGATGGAAATTTTGTAGAGCATGACTTTGTCAAGAGAGTTTGGTGTCGAAAGGGTGCACTTATCTCTGATGAATAATATGATTCACTATCAGCTAGTGGTACATGGTTGGCTCTGTCCCCCACTGCTGCTTTGGCCTCATTTTTGTATAGTGCGTTGAACATTTTTGTGATAAAAGTGGGTTCATTTGGTATGTTCATTTCTTTGTCTGATGACATTTCCACACTGTCCCAACATGGTTTATTGTCAGATATTTTATTCCAGTCTCTGTTGTCTTTTCCACTCTCTGTTCTCTGTTGTGAGGAAATATCTTCTGTGTTTATTGATTGTGTGTGCTCAGGACTTTCCATCTCACAGATCCTAGCTGGGGGCTGCTCGCGACTATCATGGTCTTTTAGATTTTCCTCTTTGTTGTCTTGACTATCCAGTTTGTGTAGAAGGTTAAGGGCATTTGCTTGACTGAGGTGGATGCCAGAGTCTGGGCTGGTGCTCATGGGCGTGTTGGGCAGTGTAGGTGAGAGGGAGAACTCATTAGAGCTTGAACACTGAATGTCATCTGCCTTTCTTTGATTGTAGTTTGGTACATCAGTCGGCAGTACAGCTGTTGCTGCTTTTTCAGCTCTCTTGTCGTCTGAATCGAGTGTTTTTGTACGGTTTGAGCATGGGTTAACTACATTATGGTCTACGCTCTGTGTATCATCTTCTCTTTCAGTGTGAGGTGGTCCTGTTGCTTGTATCATCCTCTTGTCTTCTGATCCCATTGAGCTTGGGTTGACAATGTTTTGCGCTCTGCTATCGCTATGTGTATTATATCCTTTGTGTTGCTCATCTTGTATTGGACTTTTGTCCAACAGCGTAAGGCCTGTGGCTTGTAAACTGCACAGGGCGTTATTTTCTTCTGTCTGGTCATTCGGTGTTTGAGATTTGCCCAAACACTTGAGATCTGTGGCTTGAAGAAACCTGCTCTGTTGTTCGTTTTCTTGACTGTGGTCACCGCAGCACGTTGAGGTTTTGTCCAGTGGCTCTTGATCTGTTGAATGGAAACTGCTCACTGATGTGACCGCAGACGCTCCCAGGACGGAGTCCGGTGAAGCAACAAGCTGTGAGGGGTTTGAGGTGGAAGAGGTGAACCAGTTGCACATGCTGGCTGAGTCGTTCAGGTCAGAGGACATCTCGTCGTGAATCATCTTGACCTTTGCCCTCTGCCGCTTGCTCAGTTTGAGGGCTGATCTCTTGTGCGCTCGCCTCTCTGCTGCTGTGAAGTGGAAGGCCTGGAAAGTTTTTCTTCTCAGCCAGCTCTTTCTGGTTTTGACTGGCGTCTGAGGGAGGTGGTCTGTGCTTAGAGAGTCGCCCCCAACACTGAAAAGTTCAGGATTTGAGGTTGTCTCGTAGAACGATCGAGGTTGCATTTTCTTTCTGGCGGTGAATGGTTTAACTATGCAGGAAAATAGTCCAACATGGTGTTTGGCTTTGAGGCTAGAGGATTTCGGGGAATGACCGCAGACTGACGCTGTGCTGTTGTTGTTGCTGCTGGTGGTGCTTTTTCTGCTGCTGCTGTTGTTGGTGGTTGTCAGAACGTTGTAGTGACCGTCGTCAAGGGATGTAATTCCGTCTTCATTGATGTCCTCAGTGTTATCTTCTCCTTTTTCTCTTTCATGCTTTTCGCCATTACCTACTCCTCTTTCTTCTTGTTCTCTCCCTTCTCCGCCTTTTCGTTTCTTTATGCAAAGCTCACGATTCTTATTCATCCTATCTTTATTACTATCTACCCCCGCCGTTTGTTTCGTAACGTTTTCCGAATCCCCTGTACCAACCGCGCCTTTCTTAACCCTATTCAAAACAGCCGCCTTAAGTTTCGAGAGGATCGACGACCCTCCTCCTCCTCCTCCTCCTCTTTTATCCCCGCCTCCCCCCGCTCCCCCCACCCCTCCGTTGACCGACCAGCGGCGCCCCTGTAGGTAAACCGTCCTGAACACAAGACTGTACAGCACGAAGACAAACACCAACACGGCCAAGAACTGCGCCGCCATCGCCTGCCAGTAGCGGTCCATGTCGGTCGCCGAGATGCGCAGCTCGTTGGCCATACACAAGCCCAGGTAGACGGGGCCTCCTCCTGCTTCTTCTTCTCCTTCTCCTCCTTCTGCTACATCTCCTTCTCCTCCTTCTACTACATCTCCTTCTCCTCCTTGGGTGGTGTTGGTGTCGGTGGGCGTGTCTGAGCCCTGCATGTACACGCCCACTCGCAGCATGGGCGGCACGGCGACACCAGCGCTCACCGCGGACACCAGTAGGAGGATGTATCTGCGGGAGGGAGAGATTTGGTTTGGTTACCAGTTTTACGGCCCCTGCAACACTGTAAGGTCATTTAAGAGACGGGCTACTTCGACCCTGCC
>JAUKPP010254585.1:0-10027 GCA_032273245.1 Phyllaplysia taylori
CCCCCCCCCCCAAGGTGGTCTTGTTGTTTTCTGCTCCTTCTACTTCTTATCTTGTCCCAATCTATTTCCTGGCACAGATATGACCTTAACTAGTCAATATTTAGACCTCAACAAAACAAACAAATTCTTATAATGGCATTGTGCCATAAACACTTCCATTGAGTCTTTATGGAAAATTTTCCTGTTCATAGAGTAACGTGAGAAATTTGGAGTGGGAAGCAAAATCAAAAGTGTATGTAAAAAGCTCTGTACACACCGGACCGCAATCAAACCTGCTTTTTGTATCTGGCTGTACCAGCGCTGTGGTGTTATGGTTAGACTCTTCACTTGTCATGCTTAAGACCCGAGTTCAATCCCATGCACGGACGATCTTGGGGTTTTTTTTCTGCTAGAATTTTTTCCTCTCAGCCCGTTTGGCCCTGACAGGCAGGGTCGAAGTAGCCCGTCTCTTAAATGACCTTGCAGTGTTGCACAAGAAGTAAAACTGGTAACCAAACCAAACTTATCTGCCTGTAAAAAAGAGCACTTCTTACCCCAGTCCAATGTGGTGACAAATACTAGTTTATTGCCCAACAGCTCCAAAACCTGGACATTAGCTCAAATCTCTCATCACATTATTTCTTTTACCCAAAGCAATTCCATAAAATTCTGTCATCTGTGTTATGCCCCGGTCTCACGTACAAATAGAACGTCTCATATTCGTTGCGTATAATAATCTGTCTGTTTTAAATCGAAGTGTGCCGTGTGGTCACATGCTCCAATCTATCGTAATTTTCTTTCAATTCTTTCAAAATGGAAGATAACTCCTCGTATTACATCTGAAAGCCATTGCGTTTTGAATAGCGCAGGCGTGTCTAGCGAAGTACTGAATAACTTTCATAAACGCTATCATAGTTGACAACCATTTAAAAAAAATAAAAAATTGCTGAAATTTAAATAACGTATCAAACCAGGTTTGCTGAGAGCCACTTTGCTTATTTTGATGCGCTGATTCCGAATACGAAAAAAGTTTTGAGCTGCGATAAATATTTTTTTTTATAGTTTTGCCATAAAATTTTTACCGCGCACGGCAGTGAACTTCAAAGTAACTTTGGGGGCTTCGTCGCCACTCTGAAACCTGAACCAGATCGCACAGTTAATATCAGGTTCTTCCTGATTTCTCAATGGAGCTGCCAACCTGTCGTCATACTATTCAATTTTCATCAAATTTGGCGGTCTCACATAACAATTGGTCCGGAGAAAGTTTCGTTGCATGAGAAATCGTTACGTGAGACAGAGTTTCAGTGTCAAGCCTGTACGCACGGGTTGTTGGCGGGCGCACTGATATAGTCTGCTCCTTCTACTCCTTTCTGTATGTTACTTTTGTCCTTGTCTTCCGGGTGCTGAAATTATCTTATTTTGAAAAAAGTATCGTAACACTGTTACCAAAAAAATAGCCTGCAAGCCATTTTGATTCACTCACTTGTCATTTTTGGTCCCTGCTAGTAGCAAAAGATACTGTGAGTTTTCTATTTTTTTCTATTTTTTTTATATTAAAATCACAACTGCAACTGTTACAGAGTTTTGTTTGGTTTAGTTACCAGTTTTAAGTCCCCTACAACACTATTAGGTCATTTAAGATTCGGGCTACTTCGACCCTGCTGTTCAGGGCCAGCAAGGGCTGAAAGGGAAAAAAATCCCAGCAGAAAAAAACCAAACAGATTGTCTGCGCTCGGGGTCAACTTGGGTCTTCTGCATGACAGGCGGAGATCCTAACCATTACACCACAGTGCCAGTTCTTACAGAGTGTTTTTTTTTTTTGTCTCTGTCAAAATTCATTTGCAGAATCTTCATGTACAAATGTATTGGGTTTCTTTATCAATACTCATGACAAGTTTTAGAGTTGTCATTCTTTTAAGTTTATTTTAAGTATATTATATTATACAAGTGCTGTGAGTATATTGGTGTGTTGATGAGCAGTATGTTGGCTTTAAGGCAAAGCGAAAGTTCTCAGACTTTAATGTTTTGAAAGAAAGTTTTTAAATTTTTTCTATTTCCTGCTATTCTAGATTTTCCATCAATGAGACAACTGGACAAGTGTTCTTGAACTGCAGTTGTCTTGATAGAGAGACCAAGTCTTCCTATAGTGTCACGGTCAGAGCTCAGGACAAGGGACTGTTCGAGAACACAGCTCAACTCACGATCTCCGTCACTGATGTCAATGATAAAACTCCTCAGTTCAAGATGAGTTCCAATAGAACAGAGGTGGAAGAGGGTGGCTCTTTCACAGTTCCTTTCTTCCTGCAGGTAGCTATTTTGTCATATTTTATGTACATGTTGTTATAAATGAATGTTGAATATTACAAGGGGTGGGCAAAGTAAGAGTGCACATAATATATATAATGAACTTAAAACATGGAGCTCACTAATGAAGCTCAAAGTCAGTAAATTGCCATTGAGTCCAATGGCGAGATGTTACTCTGTCCATCGCACTTCAAGGCTTCTCTTACAGTTTTGTCAGTGCTTAAGACGCCCTGCTTACAATCTTGCTTTGCTTAAGGTCCTGGTTTTGGTTTTACCCTCCTTGTAACACTGTTTGTCATTACTAGAGGCAGGATACTTTAACCCTGCCTGTCATGGCCAACCTTGGCTGATAGGAACAGAACATCCGAGAAGAAAGACAGACTTGTTTGTTCAACATAGGAATCAAACTCACATCCTTAGTTTCCTGTGGTGTAATGGTTAGGTCTTTGCCTGTAATGCAAAAGACCATAGGTTGATCCCAAACACAGACGATCTGGGTTTTTTCTGCTGGGATTTTTGCTCTCTTAGTCCGAGTTGGCCCTGACAGGCAGGGTTGAAGTAGACTGCCTCTTAAATGACCTTCCAGTGTTTGAGGTAAAACTGGTAACCAAACCAAATCTAGCCATTAGTTTTCTGATATTTTGGTGGAAAAATTATCATTTTCTATCTAAAGAGGGCGATTGGTGCGTACTCATTGGCTTGTATTGTTATGTAACATGATAGTGATATTTGTTACCGGTAATTTCTTTTTCTTTTTCAGGCCACAGATGATGATTTGGAAGCTACTAATAACAGTGCCATAGTCTACAGCATTTTGACAACCCCACCCATTGCTGTGGAGGCATTTGATGTTGATATGAGTACAGGGCAGCTCAAGATAAACAATTCTTTGGATTATGAAGCAGTGGTGGCTGAGGGGTACCTTGATGGATGTCTGCGTATTGAGGTCTTGGCCACAGATCTCGGGATGCCAAGTTTGAACTCGTCATCAAGTGTGACAGTTTGTGTCACAGATAGAAATGATGTTGACCCTGTCTTCCACTCAGATACCTACAATGCCACTGTGAAAGAGAACTCTGCACAAGGTGAGCTTGTCATGAATGTGTAAGTTTTATCTCTGTAAGCAAATCTCTATAGACATTCAGTGTGAGTTGGTAGTTGGTGCGCGCCCTTTGGTGGTTTGCTCCTCATACCTGGAATGACCTTACAGTGCTGAAAGTGCTGTAAACCTTAACAAAACAAACTTTATTGTAGTTTTGCTTTTCCACTTATTCTTGAAAATAAGATGATTGTTCTTTTAGTCCCCTGCATTTGAGAAGAAAAATGTTTTAAGAATTTGAACCTGAAGAGGCAGAGGTGTTCTTTTGAAGCTATTAACCAATGCTTACTTGCCATACTGTCAAAGATACCTTTTTGCTTGAAACAAAAATGAGTTTTGAACACTGTTTTGATTTTGATCTCAGGAACACACGTGTTAAAAGTGGAAGCTACGGATGAGGACGGAACTGCTCCCAATAATGAAACCTACTACGTTATCGAGTCTGGAGGACAAGACAAGTTTCAGGTACACAACTGAAATAAAGTCTCTTCCTTTAAAACAATGAAGTTACTTATGGAAATAGTGGTGGAAAATATACACAGATTCCTCACACGATATAATTATCCATTAAAAGCTAACCTTAAACCTTAGAATCCAGCAAACTGCACGCCAGCACAGAAATAACACGATTATGATCAAGGGGTTTTCACACACGGTCACCATAGAGATCCATTCAAGGATAAAACTCCCATTAAACTTAACAACAAAGTTATAGTAGTAGTAAATACTTAATTATTTATTGACGCGCCAGCCTCGGCTGTTTTAGTCTCTTCTTGTTTTGTTTTTACTTAGGCGCTTATGCAGGCTGAAGTATCCCTGAGGGTTTTTCTTTGTGTGCCGGGTATTCAGGCACTTCGATGTCAGGACGAAAAGCCACATCAGGCAAAATTGTTTGTAAAAAACAAAAACAAAACCCACCCAAGTAAACAAACTGAAAAAAACAAAAACACCAAAAAAATCCCCAAGAAAGCAGCCCAAGCCAATATAAAAATAGCAACCAAGTTAAACATAAAGATTGTACTTTGCCTTTATAACAAAAATCCTCTCACTGTAGCAAGAAACAAATCGACAATCACAAACATTTTTTTTCCTTGCCCTCCTCTTCAGTTTTATCTATTATCAAATTTTAAGTTAAAATCACACTTTGGGTGTCGGAACTTTTGGACTGTATCAATGTAAAACATAAATGAAATACTGATGCCCAGTAAAAATGTCCATTTTGATGTCAATATAGGACGTTATTGTCTGGTATGCTATCACCAGCAGATAGATGAACGAACAAACAGACATCGTGTTATGAATTAATGACTTCAAACTGTCAGTTTCCTACTCTCAAATGTTTGTCAGTTGGTGTGACGTTTTGATGGATGTTGGTAATTTCCCTTCTTTGCAGATTGATAGCACAAGTGGTGAAATCAGTGTCAGTGTTGGAGCACAGTTGGACAGAGAAGGCCCGGTTCCTTCATTTGCTCTCAAAGTGTTGGCTATTGACCGGGGTATACCTCCACGCACAGCCACCGCTACTGTGAACATCACTGTGACAGATGTCAATGATGAGAATCCAGTATTCGTGCAGCCTGTTATGCAAAAGGCAGTCATGGAAGATGCTCATGAAAAGTTTGAAGTAAGAACTTTGATAATAATAATACAGTAGTCTATGCCTATTATCCCACTGTTTTTGGTCCCGGTTTGCTTAAGGCCTCACAGTTTTAAGACAGCAGAATTTTTACTATGCAAAAGCCATCCTTAAAGTTACGCTTTAAAAAGACTTAAGTTGCCTAAGGTCCCGCATTTCAGGAAATATTTTACTAAACAGAGACCTGGGTGCATGCGCTATCGCTGTTCACATTGCTGTCCTTGACATAACTAGTCATCCACTCTCATCGTGAGTATCAAATCTCTGTTGTTAAGCTCGATGAGGAAGGGGGTAGAGGGTAGGCTTCAACGTCTGCGCCGACGGGATCACACCAAGGTGTGAAATGGTCCATGCCAAGTTTTCCCCAAGTCTTCCCCTTGATGGTTCGGCTAGGGTCCCGTTTGCCCAAGGTCATGTGGTCTCATTGCTCCCAAGCACTGGGACCTAGGGCGTAGACTACTGTATCTATGAAAATGTTCAAGTTATCTGTTTACTCCTTTATGGCAGAGGTAGGCACAGAAAATGTATTCCTTTACTTGATATTTTCACTCATAATTATGATAGCGAGTGAGGACTGCTGTCTGTGGTGTAGTGGTTAGGCTCTTTGCTCCCGTGCAGAGAAGAGAAGTTTGATCCCCATGTTGGATGTGCATCTCTATCTCTCTGCTGGGATGTAAACAGAACTGTAGCATGGTACAAGGAAATGGATGAACAATACTCTTTGATTCGTCCTCACTAATTTCACCTTTGCTGTCGAGGATGCTTCTGGGCACAACCTGTGTATGGTGGGTTTGATGCTTTTCACTTGTGGACACCGTGCAGTTATGATGGCCCATAACACTGAAATCAATAACATCGAGGCTATTATCATCCAAATAGTGTTATATTGATAGAGCCCTATGTGAGCTTATGAAAAGATTTGATAGAACATGGAATTTTGTATTTGCTTTGGGCTTTTATTATTATTTTTGTTTTGTCTTTTTTAGTTTTTAGTTGTTGTTATTTTCTTTTACACAACTTCCTTTAAGTTTTCAATTTGCATGTATAAATAGAAACAACAATAAATCTTTCAAAGACATTCACCATTGCATATTTTGCCTTTGCATTACATCTGTTGCTGAACTTTGTACATTGGGTATTTGCGAGCTTTACATCATCAGAGGTACGTGAGGAGAAACATTGTCCCATCTATAAGACACATCTATGTGTTTGTCACTGTCAAACAAAATGGGTTCCATATCCTGCAAGCAAATTGCAAGTAAACCTCCTGCAAGACTAATAATAATGCTGTAGTGTGGGTACAAGTTTTTTCCATGATCTCTTTTTATTAGTTTGCTTCCCAGGAAGTTGAGAAGGTTTCTGAATGACTTGGTCTGCTGGGGTAATAATGATTGTAAAGCGCATAGAGTCTGCTTTCGAGTTGGGATATGCACTATATAAATGCAATCTATTATTATTATTATTTAGTTTGTTCAGGTAACTCTGATATCAATTTTCATCAGATTTTGAAGCTGAACGCAACAGATGAGGACAGTGATCATCAGTTGGTCTTCTCAATAGACTGGAATGACTCCAGAGCTTATGATGAGAGAGACCAAGAAGTTGACATTTCAAAAATGAAGGTATGCGTGTTCCTCTTACAATGCAGGGCACATACTCACTGGGCCGGTGGGAAATTGAAATGAAGTAACTGCTTTGATTTCTCCCCACTAGGGTTAAATTTTTTGGCCACCCTCATTACCCTACACCAGAACCTCTATGGATAACTAAATGAGCATAGAGCTACTGCTGAATTTATTGACCGATCCTGGCTTCAAGTGTAATGCCAAAATTATGCTCGATAAGAAGAAGAAATGAAATACAACATGCAACTGCGGATTTTCAGTCAAAAGTAGATTTTTGAAAGATATACAGACCTCTATCTGTTGTCACAGCAAAGCCATTTCTACACAAACCACTCTTTTCAGAATTAGAACTTGGTTTTGTCAGCCTTGTGTCAGTTTACTCAGACTGTTTTTGGGCGCACAACACTTGCTACACCTATCTTCAGAGATGGACATTTCCCCTAAATTTACTGAAATCCGTAAATTTGATTTGCTCCGTCATTTTCTGTAAGTTGGACCTGACATACTAATATCCACAATTGAATAAGTGTATCTTTCCAAATCTGTATAGAGACAAGTTCAGTAAATTTTGGACTGATCAGTTTCCATCCCTGTATCTTGTATCCCATAATCCTTATGCAATATGTCTTGGGGACTGTGGGTCAGTAAAACTTTAAAAGAGACAAGGATGAAAGGGACTCCCCAACAGAAGATGCTACAAGTTGGATCCCATCGGATTCAATAGAGGTAGTAACGATTGAGGAATCTACAAGTATAGAAAAAGTTACCAACCTCAACCAAAATAAGTTTATTTTTACATGTTTTTAATGATTAATGATTCGTGGTAAGCATTCAATGTTTGACTGGTGTGGTTGGCAACCTGAAAGACTTTAATAGCAAAATTAATTCCTGACAAAATGGTCCATTGCTGATAACTTGTAACACTATGGCATGCATAAAATCATAAATGTTTTAACAATTTATTGTTGGAATATTACATTTGGTTAAAATCTCCAGTTTCATTACTTGTGTGATTTCAAGATGCTCATTGACTTGCATTTTCTCAGCACTGGATAGCAGTCAACAGTTCTTCAGGTGTCTTGTTTGTGAACTCAACACTTGACAGAGAATTTGTGGAACAGCTCCTGCTCAAAGTCCTAGTAAAAGACAATAAAGCTCCAGGGAATGGCCCTCAGCTTGCCACAGGTTGGTGTTGTCTCTGCAGTTGCAAAGTCACTGTACTGCTTTCTTATTTTGGCCAGAATTGTTGAGTAATAATAATAATAATAATAAATTGCATATATATAGGACCTCTATCCCATACGAGTATAAGCTCTGAGCACTTTACACCAAGGATTTAACAACTACGTAACTTCAGACACACAAGCAAATATTTCATATAGAGAAAAAAGTCTGGCCACACAGTGATTACACACAATATAAAGCAATTCACACACACTCATTCACACTTCAACCCCCTAAATTTCACTGTAGCCCCATGAATGTCCAGTATCCCATGTGTTCAAGATTGCCTTTTTTTCTTTTAAAACAGGTTTTTGAGTATAATAGTATAATGCACCGTGAAACGAGTTTTTAAATGGATAGAAAGTTATAAAAATCATTCATTTCCTACTATACAAGCCAATAAATTTGTGTTTTGTGATTGAAAGCATTCAGTATCCAATATACATTTCAGGTGGTTATTAATTATTAGGTCTACTTTTTATTTTTTTTTAAAGCCAAAAGTACCTGTAATGCTTATGTTGGAATGATGTCCGGGTCACACTGGGGAACATGCTTGTGACCTCTCCAGTAGCCCGACCTTGACCTCAATGGAACTTTTTTTTAAAAAGAACGTATCAGCATTTTACCCTGTTTTTATGATTTTCAAACGCAGATATCTTACCGATGTCTGTGGTGTAATGGTTAAGCCCTTTGTCTATCCTGCAGAAGACTGGAGTTTGATTCCCAATTGGGGACGAGCATTTGTGTCTCTGTGATGGGATCTGCCCCTCTCAACCTGGGTTGGCCCTGACAGGCAGGGTCAAAGTAGCCCGTACTTTAAATGACCTTGCAGTGTTGCAAGGGACATAAAACTAAAAAAGAAAAAAAACAAAGCAAATATCCTTGCCTTGCCAGGTATTGGTTGCTTCTTTCTAGAAAATCTAAATAGAAAGATATGCTGTTGAGCAATGTATTAGAATAAGCCTATGCGGAAGTCAATTTTGTTGTATATGTCTATCTACATCTCTTTAAAATGAAACTCGAGATCTGCCAAAAATAAGTTAAGATTAGTTGTCCCTATTTTGGGAATCCGTAAGTGTCTAGAGAATTAGAAATCTTAT
This sequence comes from Phyllaplysia taylori, assembly GCA_032273245.1. Taxonomy (NCBI): domain Eukaryota; kingdom Metazoa; phylum Mollusca; class Gastropoda; order Aplysiida; family Aplysiidae; genus Phyllaplysia; species Phyllaplysia taylori. The sequence continues at coordinate 8,968 of JAUKPP010254585.1, forward strand.
CTGGAGCTGACCCTAAGGTGTACACAGGGATTGCTGTGTATATCTTGGTGTTGTATGGTGTCGGTAGTTTAGTGGTTTAGCTACCGCACTCGTTGTCGTGAGGTTGCGGATTTGAATCCCAGGTCAGACTCTACATTGAGCCCTAGGGGGAGGCACTTAACTGCATTTTCCTCACTCCACCCAGGTGTAAATGGGTACCCGGCTGTAAAGATTTTGTCAGTATGGAAATGTTGGAGCGCTTGTAAAATGGCAGGTTGCACTGTATGCTTTCCAGGAAGCTGAGAATGTCTCTGAATGGTTTTGGTCTGCTGGGGGTAATAATGACTACAAAGCGCATAGAGCTTGCTTTCGATCGGGGATATGCACTATATAAATGCAAGCCATTATTATCATTATTATTATTTGTAGCTGATACAATGACTTAATTCATCTCGGGGGGGGGGGGGGGGGGGGTTAGGCAGTGATGTCTGCGGGGTAGTGCGTCTACTTACAAATGAGGAGGTCCCGGGTTTTAAATCCGGAGGGTTTCATTACTTCTTGACAAGTTATCACAAAAAATTTCCAACTTACCCTCTCATCCAGGAGCTGCCATATGCCCTCCAAACTGCTTTCCATGTCGTGCACAAAGTCTCGCAGTTTAAATTTCAAAATCGGAAAAGATCCGTGGAATATGTTTTGCTTATTTGCCCGATCATTACAAACTGACAAAATTCATGCTTCCTGAATCTAAAATGCTCTCGCGTCACATGTGCCTTTGTTTTTAGCCAGGAAATGAATCTGATTGCTTAATCTAAATATGTGCAAATCTTTTGGACTTGGTTGTGAAGTAGAGTAGTGGTTTTCCTGGAAAGTTCATTAGTTGTAATGGGTGGCTGGTTTTGACAAAGTGTGTAGTGATCGAACATTGATTTTATTTTCATGAAAATGTCATTTTACGGGCTCCTGACAACTGTTGTAGTCTGTCGTTTTAAAACGTTGATGTATTAGAAGTATGAGTAAAAAAAAGGTGGATTAAAAAGTTTGTTTTCTACTTGATTCTGTAATGTTTTGCTGGGGGGGG
>JAUKPP010254607.1:0-12355 GCA_032273245.1 Phyllaplysia taylori
CCCCCCCCCCCCCCCCCCACCCTCCTCCCTTCCACACAGCAAAGCAAAGAAACTCTGTCAGACATGCACACCACGGGGATTGCCATGCTGTTCAGCGCCGGCACCTTCCTGTACGTGGCCACGGTTCACGTTTTACCTGAGATCTCCACCAGCCACACACAGCACAAAGCGCCGGACGGCACCGTTATCGTCCGGGAACACAAAGGGTTTAAAAAATCGGAGCTGGCAGCTCTAGTAATTGGGTCATTGTTGCCTGTGGTTCTAGCAGTGGGCCACAAACACTGATGTGATATTTTCTAATTTAAAAAAAAATTCATTGTATTTGAATCTGGGTTGGGTTTCAATATTTTTTTTGTCCAGTAAATGCAAAATGTGAATTCTAATGTTCTTGCTACATTTGATATAATGCGATATTGTTGACTGCCATGGCTCTTGAAATCTCATGATTCAGCCTAAATTTGTAAGGTTGAAAAATTGTTTTGTTTTCATTGTTTTGTTATTTCACCAGTGTTTTTCAGCCAAAGAAAGCCAGTAGTTGTCAATCTGAAGTAATCTTTCATTGTAAAAAGTTATAGGTTTTAATACTTATCTTAATTACCTTTCCTCATTCAGAAAAATATAAAAAGAGAGAATATTATGAATATTGTCTGTTGTATCACTACCAAAACTATAAAAGGAGAGACGGCTGATGTACATTTTTTTTACTGTGAAAAAATACAACCCCAATGCTTTCTTCATTTACAATTTTGCTGGAGATGCCCACACCATTTTAGAAATATGTATAAACCGCATTTAAGATTTTATCCTCAAGAAATAAGTTTTCTTTCTCCTGCTAGCCTCTTTGCCTTCTTTTATCAGGATATCCATAATGCTGTAAAAGAAGGTATGAGAGAAGGTAAAATGTTTCGTTTTAGGTTGTTTTTATTTCTGTTTTTTAAGGATACTATTTAAAGTTTTTTTCTTGTTTTCCCTTTTTTTAAATTTCTTTTTGACTGTCTGGTAAACATGGAAATTTTCAGTTACAAAGTACAAGTTGATTCACACAACTTGACGTTACCAAATTTTGTGATTTTACTTGAATGTTCTCTGTGCTCAGAGGGCATTAATGTCATAAAGTTATTGTAGTTTTTCATGACGCAAATTTGATCCAACATGATAGAACCTCTGTTCTATGTCATTATTTATTAAAAAAAAAACATTCAGAGAATGTAATTGAGTACCACTGGAAAAGATTACACAACACTTAAGAGCATTTTTTAATGTGGAAGTGATTTTTGCTGCATTGGTGACATCACAGCTTCGTGTGAATTGAACTCTTTAAACTCCTTTTAATCTTTTAGTCAAGTTCAATTTAGGATTCCTTACAGGTCATCAATCTTCATAATTTAACCAAGTGATTGACTGTCCTGTGCAAAGTTTTATTTCAAAAGAAAGGCAGTCTTCCTTTGACTGTCTTTCCGCTTCTAAATATTTTTTGCCACCTTTGAAGACTCCAACCTGCAATCAACTCAAAACGCTTACTAAGTCAAATTATGTTGATGCCATTGTTATTTGTGGTTATGAAGAATTTTTTAATTTTATAAAATACCATATACTTTTTAAAAATTTATGTTGTATGGGTAATATGTCTCATGGTTTAAGATTATAAGAAAGCATTTTTCATATTTTGGTGAATGCCCAGGGGCAGAGGCAACAGCGGAGTTTTGTTGTTCTTGTTTTAAATAGAAAGAGAATGTTGAGAACTGCAAGAGGTTATAATTGCTCTGCTCTTTTCATACATCTTAATTGTCTCTCTGATGCACTGAACTATAGTGCGTTGCTCTTAGGGTTCAGATCCATGGGTGAAGCACTGTTTTGATGTGCTCAAATCTAGATCAGAGCTCAGGGGATTTTCAATCCACTGGGTCCAGTTTGTCACTAGCAGGTTCTTTTGCCATCTGTACATGTTTAGTCACACCACCCCTCCTCCCTCTATAATCTTGAACGTTGTACTGGCACTACATATTGAGAGTCTTGCTGGTTTTATGTGCTTCCAAGTGCTACTAAATTCAACTAAGCTCCGTAATGTAGCAGGCATCATTGCCTATTTCTGATTCATAGATTGGTCAGGAAGTATAGGGCTTACTGGAGTGATTAGATTTTATTTATTTTTTTGTCTCCCTGCTGCTCTCTTTATAGTAAGCAAATACTAGAATTGTATTGCTGGCCTACCAATTGTCCAGGTAACATCAAAATAACATTTCATTTCTAAAAAGATTTCTACTGCAGTATTTAGTCTTGTTGACTTTACTTTTTTTTTCTCTTCCCTTTTGATGACTAAAGCATGAAAGCAAATTGAAAGGAAAATTCACATACTAATATCAAATTGTCATCCTTTTTTAAGATAGATCCTGTAATTTTATGACTATGGTAATTCAATGAAGTAATCTCTGGATATTTGAAATATTGACTCAACTACTACAGTATGATTTCTTTCAAATGTAAAGATTGGAAAGAGCACAACAGTAATAGCCTTTTATTTAGTACAATATTGTTTGAAGTTTGCAATATCTATATCGTTTTTGTTTTATATTTCATTTACACAATGTGCGTCTTGTAATTTGCCATAGACCTTTAGCTGGTTATTTAAGTTAGCAGTATGAGTAAAATTGTACATTACAAAACCACATGTCTGTGGCCTAAATCCGTGCTTGAATCAGGGTCTATGCTTTTTAGGAAACAAACATGTTTAAACATTTATTGAATGAAGAGAACTATAACTTACCTGCTGTAATCTTGTGTCTTACTGGTCTGTAAGGTATAGAAGAGGTATATAAGTAGACCGCTTTTTCGGATGCCACGTCTGGTGCCGCCATGGCTGAATGAAGTAAAACAAAATTACAGCATAGACAAGTGAAGGGTTAGGTGCTTTACCCCTTCGTTCATTAGGCAGATGTGTCGTAATGGGGTCACCCATGCATTCACTGCACCATGCTTGTCCTGTGTTTTAAAGGTTGCAAAGAAAAGTCGCCATAGCTGTGACTTCAGAGCAAGTGGTTTAGGGTTTATCTGTATATTATGCTTATGGTGAGGCGTTACAGCCAGCATTCCTCCCATGTATGCCAGAGTTGACGGTAAGCCTCTCCGGTGAGCATGTTGTTTAGACAATGTACGCAATTTTTAACTTTCTCAGACTGCATGTTTCGTCCATCTTCACGACACATCAGGTGATCCATTGTTGTGGATGTTTTCTTATCATTATTGACATGTGGTTTTACACCTTGTATTGGTTGATATTTAATGCGCATATAATTATTCCTGTATATCTCTTTATATTATGTGAGTTATTAAGTGTAAAACTGGTGTATACAAAGATAAGGTTTATGTACGTCAGTGTAGTTGCAATCATGACTAAGTTTGGCTGGTGGTAGAGCAGTATATTTTAATCTCATGTTGTTGGCTGACAGTAGTGATGTAAGGGATTTAATTGCAATATGTTTTTTGTTTGTGACAGTGGAGTGGGAAGAAGCACAGCTTGTATTTCCCCATGCTCAACATTCCTAATTATGTATTGTTAATGTTGTTTGTAATGCCTCTCATGTTGCTGCTCATTAAGTCCCTCTTTGATGTTAGAGAGTATGAGTAGGTTTTCTTTATGGCAGGCCATTTTGAATAACTTTTTTTAAATTTAGGTCACAATTTGGCTCTGAATAGGTAGGTCAGATTGCTTTAAGTGAGAAATTCCGTGTGCTTATTGTTTTTCAGGCCCAGAACAGCATTATGTGGGGGTTTTTCTGGTTTATTACAAGAAACAATATGAAATAGGGTCACAGCTTGATTGGTAGTTCCGAGGTCTTAAATCTAAATGAATTTGCTCACAGTGAAATTATCTTCACATTCATTATTCCTTACTACTGTCCAAAGGCAGAACATTTTTCCATTGTTGTGAGAAAATCTTTCATAGAAATATCACTCTTATTTCTTGACCTACATCATTGAAATTTATTGCACCAAGCTCAGTACTCAGTATTCTATGTACACTTGGGAAAGAAATGACAAGTATTGAGGAATGATTTTTATTCAATTTCACACATTGGAAAAATTAGTTTGACCAATTGGCAGTCATGCTCTCCTCACCTTCGTCTGAAGTAGACTTGTCGGAAATTTACTATTTGCTTTACAGATGATCCTTTGTTGCCATGACTTGGGCATGGTATGTCATACTATATTTGACCAGCTGTCAGGATCCTTTTTGCAATACTAGAATACTATTTTCTTCTTAATTTTTTTTAGAAAATACTTCTCTTCTAATGTATCAGTATTAATGGTACTTCCATGATCCAGCCTCAGCATGCATGTACCTGACTCTTGTTGAAATAATACATTGACAAAGAATGATTAAACTAATCAGCAAAGGTACCTACAGTATTTTGCTTCTTGTATTAATCACTACCCCAGCAATTTTAAATTCTATTCATTTTTCGGATCATTGGCTTATGTGATGTCTGCTCTTGGCAGGTTCTTTGTCCTGGCAGTAGTAGTAGTAAAGAGTGGGTTATTTATAGAGTATAGTGGTAAGTATCCCCGCCTGTCTTTGCCCTGACATACAGTAGTAGAAGTGATTAATTGATGCCCATTTTAGGGCTAAGCAAGGATCTACATCTTGTGGCATCAATGCTTCTCTTGTACTGGCTCCAAATGTTTGGGAGGCAGAATGTGAGGTCATTCGGTCAACTCACTAGCTAAAATAAAAAATGTAACCCATTCTCCTTACAAAATGTGGAAATCTAGATGGTGCTGAGCTCACACACTGTCAACATCGGTGATTCAGACAGTTGTAGTCCCAGTTAGCCCAGACTCTGTATTCATATTCCAGGCTTGCCAACGGTCCTGATTTATTCTGGAATGTCCCGAAATCGAGCCAAGTGTCCCGAAGTCCCGAAAAGGAGTAGATTGTCCCGAAATGTGCCTTGCGCAGTGAAAATATAACAAATTCATATTGCATTTGGTGAATATGCCGCCGTGGCGTGCCACAATTTATCCTGGGGGTAGAAGATATGGCGGACCAGCGTCGGATTGTCCCTAATTGTCTTTTTGAAAAGTTGGCAAGCCTGATATTTCTTTTAGGGCAGGAACTGGTATCACATCTTAAACCTCGAAAAGAGAAAAAGGGTTTTCTTCCCAATCTCATTAAAAAAATTTAATGTGAAGCTTACATACTTGTGCTGTATAAAATAAGTATCGGCCTTTCAAGATTTTGATCCTTTGTTGTGCAAAGAAGACCATCTTAGAAAATGTGTGGGCATTGTTTGCATTATGTATAAATTATGTAGCTTGCAACTGCAATAGGTAAAGAAAAGGAAGTTGGGGTAAGCTAGAGGACTGCTGCATTATTAGATGCTATCATCGTGACAGTAGACCCGATTCTGCCTTGATGATATCATATTGATATGTACATATCAACGCCATTGAAAACTAATACTCTATTTCCATTCTTGCTGTTTGTTGTGTTTTTGTTACTGTCAGACGCCTCCCATCTCGAGCACATCTGATACAGTAGGTGAACTTTGCTTAGGAATGATTCAATGATTAGACTTCTGTGGTTGGCAGACACTCTGGAATGGTCTTCTCTTCCTACATAGTAAAAGAGAGTGTAAATTAAAAAGTTCTGAAGCAACAAAGTATGAATTGATCCCTGAAACATGTAGCATCTACTGGATGACCTCACCTGTTACAGCTCTGATGAAGATGCTTATATTGTATAGCTGTCACTTTGTTTCGTATTCTTTTGTTCTGCTGACTCGAATGACATGTTTTCACATTGTTGATTAAAGTGTCAAGTCTTCAACATAAAAATAGATATTTGGTGAGTACTTTGGTGTTGCCTGCTCCTTTTACTCCTTCCTATCTGTTGGTATTGTCCTGATCTCTTCCTGGCATTGAATCATCTTACATTGTTGATAGTAATGTAAAACACGAAATAAATGAATGAAAGGTTTTGGAGGGCATGAGAGATGTAGGAAGACAAGAAGTTTAGACTTGCTCTCATTTTTTTTTATAGGTGTTGGAGAGAGCAAAAGACTAATCCTTCGATAATTCCCAGTGTACATTTACCAACAGAACCATCTCCACAGTTATGTATCAGGGATGCCCTTTTTCCGGTTAAAACCGGAAATCTGGTTTTTAGGGATTTTCCGGGGCCTCCGGTTTTTAGCTTTTACACAAGAACACTTCATTGTGTTTTGTACTTTCTTACCTATTTTCAACAATTTATTGCGGGTGCTAAAGCCGACCGCAGAAAGTTCAGGTATTTTTTTCTTGGCCATGGGGCATCCCTGAGAATTATCCCCACAGTTATGTATAGATGAATATCCAAGGCAAAGTTGGGGGGACTTGAGTGCTTTGTTCAGCATCTCATCTCCATGCTTTTGTTTTGGAATTTTCTAGTCTTAACACAGTATACCCTATTCTCTGGTATATCCAGTTGCAACAGGGTCTATATATAGACTTATAATTCCCCGCGTAATTGCACAATAGGGCAAATAATAATTCAATATGTAGTGGAAAATTGGCCCCTTTTCACAACCACTCAAGATTAACCCAGGAGGTCCTGACATTGAATACCCACAATTTCCCACAAAGTTCTTCTATCTTAGATTTCAGTGCTGGAGACAAGTTTCTGAGAGGAATGGCTTAATTATTTTTTTCTCTTGTAAAACCTTTTCAAAGGTTGCAGTTATTGTTGTGGATCTTTAGGAAAAGTCTACCATTCTTTTTCTTGATCTACGTCATTAAAAATTATTGTAATGGTGCTTCATGTTCCATTTATTTTTTAAAAGAAAGCAAAAAGAATGTGCTGTGAAAGGAAGATTGATATTGTGAATGTAAATTTTCATGTCAAAATGAGAAAATGCTTTTTCCCTTTGGAGAGTAAAAGTGTGCTTGACATGTTGAATTTGCCCTTTTCCTGTGCCTTACATGTTTAGTTTTGGTTTCTTTTCCCGTTTGTTGAGATGAAATAACGAACAGCAGGGGTAAATATTACATTGGTATTTTATGATATTGAATGCTTGGATTGGTTTTTATTGTGGCTTTGGTTTCATGTCCAAATGTTGCCCTTACCATGTAGAATTTTGCAAAAACATTTTCACCATCGTCAGTTTTGCATACATGACAAATTTGTGAATTCGCTAATTTAGATTCAAATACTCAAATAGCACTGTTCTTTTTTACTTAGGCTGATGTCAATTAATCAGTTTTGAAAGTTTACTCCCTGTGGAATCTGTGGATTTAATCATCTGTTGGGCAAGAATTTTTTTCGCTGACCATGAAAGGAAAGTTTGCAGACCAAAGTTCTGGCATGATCAACTTTTTAACCTTGCTGTGTATGTCATTAAGAATTAATTTTGGACCCCCTGAACTATGACTTAACAGAAAAATTATAGAGAATTCAACTACTGTGCATGTATAAAAAAAACCCAGCTAATTGCGGAAATACTCAAAACGGATTAATAGTTTTGAAGACATTAAGTTTTACACTAACAACCACATATAATTATGGAGATAGTTAATTATAAACAAGAGAACGATTTTGATACTTTTATACTGTAAACATGGAAATGAATAATTGTGAAGAAATTCTGCAAAGTTGGGCCTGGATCATTATTTTTATTTACTGAGAACTGTAAGCTTCGAAGTTGTTGTTTTTCACAGAAAGCAGTGATAGTTTACGGTGAAAACAAAGGTAGTGAGATTTTTTAAAACAATTTTTTGCGAAAGATAAGCAAATTTTTGTACTGTTTTTTTATTTTTTAGGGACCCCATCTTTTACTGTAACACATTCACCTACAAACACATGGCAGGACTAAGTATTATATTACAAATATTGTCTAAAAGAAGCAAATCTTTTTTTAAAAGTTGCCAAACTGTAGTCATCCCTTTAAAGCAGCTGTTTACCTTCTGGAATCAGAAATATCTAGATTTTTATTGTGGCCGTGGTGTAATGGTAGCTCGTCGCCTGTCATACAGAAGACCGGAGTCCGAGGCGCACTTGGGGCATATTTTTAAAGTGAGAACATTTATCTCCATTCCTTGTCTTGGCTGTTGTGTCCCTCTCAGCCCAGGGTATCCATTACAGGCAGGGTCAAAGAAGCCTGCCTCTTAAGGTAATTACAGTCTAGCAAGAGCAAGAGTGTAAAACCAAAATTAATCATACAAGCATGCAAAAAAGGAATAGAGGATTTTGTCACCAAAGACTTGAGGAGTTTGCGAAGCTTTAAAGATTTGATACAATAATATTGACACATGCTGGACAATTGACGAGCACCTGATTTCGTTACGTTAAGATGAATCATTTATGGTTGTTTCACTTGATAGGTCTCTCTCGGGCAGCATAGATTTGTTTGTCGAGCACTCTAACTTAATTTTTAGAATTGAATTCAAAATGTGTGGGCTTTGAAATAGACTTATAAAACATCATTGCCTTTAAGTCATAAAAAAATCATAGGAAGGGGGTGCCCAGTGGGGTGAAAGACCCACGTTCTTATGTCTGGCAATAGGCATGTCAAGGGGTTTTGCTGAGCTTAGGATCCTAAAGGTTTAACTTGAAATCATACTAATGTCTGGATAAATAACCTTGAATTCAGGATACATGTAGTAGTTGTTTTATCCTTGCTGGCCAATGATCCTGAGGCTTGGTACATGTAATAATATACTTCCTCGAAAGTCTATTGGAGAACACACAGGGCAGTCAAATTAACAAAATGCTCTCTCTTATACTCCTATTGCCAGGCCTATCCTTGTTAATGAAATCAGAATGCAGGTTTGAGAAATTATGACGAACTGTTGCATGACTTGCAGTGTGCAGTTATTTTACAACACTCCACTTTTATGATGATCACTGCTCCTTGGTACTTAAAGGTAGTGATGAGGTCAGTTCTCCCACATCTTTCTCTCCCCCCCCCCCCCCCCTTCCCCCCCTTTTTTTTGTATGGAAAAAAGTACAATACATCATCATGTAGACCTAATTATGTCCTGTTGTTGATTGGGTTTTAAACTGAGTGGGGTTTTGTTTTTGTCGGGGTTGGGTTGTATTTAGATTATATTGGTTGAATTGTTTGCAGATAAAGGGAATTAATGTGGGCTGGTGTGATCTCAACGATGTTATTCTTGGGGATAATTGAAATTGGTATGTAGTGACTACAGTCTGTAAACGTTTGGATGAATGGTTGGATTGTGGGATGTGGTGTAAGTCATGCGTGTGTTGTTTCTCATCACATTTGACTTTTTTGACTGAGGAATAAAGCAAAATATATGAAGAATCTTTCCGCTGTTTTGTATTTTTGTCTTAAGTTGTGTGTTTGTTTTGCGAGCTTACTTTTTTCCAGAGCAATGAAGTGGATGGTGCTTTTGTGTGGTAGGCTCTCTTCTTTTTAATTCTGTTTCTATAGCCTCACCGGTGCTGTGGTGTAATGTTTAGGCTCTTCGCTTGTCATGCCCAAGACCCCGGTTCAATCCCGAGCGCGGACGATCTGGGTTTGTTTTTTTCTGCTGGGATTTTTTCCCCTCTCAGCCAGGGTTGGCACTGACAGGCAGGGTCGAAGTAGCCCGTCTCTTAAATGACCTTAAAGTGTTGCAGGGGACGTTAACACTTGTAACCAAACCAAACCAAAACCAAGCTCTTCGCATTTTTATGCAGTGAACGGGATTTCGATCCTCATTTTAGACGAACGTCTCCATCGCTCTTCTTGGATGTTGTTTGGTTTGCTTTTGTTACCAGTTTTACACGTCCCTTGCAAGGTCATTTAAGAGACAGGCTGCTTCGACCCTGCTTCTCAGGGCGAACCCGGGCTGAGAGGGAAAAATCAGGTCTTCCGCATGCAAGGCGAAGAGTCTAACCATTACACCACAGCGCCGGTGTGGATGTGTCCCTCTTACTCTTAGGTTGGATTGGCCCTCACATGGAGTTGAAATTGAAATTATAATTCCAACCCGCCTCTGAAAGAACTCCAGCGTAACCGGCGCTGTGGTGTAATGGTTAGGCTCTTCGCCTTGCATGCGGAAGACCCCGGTTCGATCCCGATCGCGGACGATCTGGATTTTTTTCTGCTGGGATTTTTCCCTTATCCCGGGTCGGCCCTCACAGGCAGAGTCGAAGTAGCCCGTCTCTTAAATAACCTTACCTTACAGTGTTGCAGGGGACGTAAAACTGGTAACCAAACCAAAACCCCAACGGGTAATTGTTATGACTTTTACAGAGGGCAGAATGTCCAAACCAAACAATCAATGAATCTGAATTTAGTGACTCAACAGGAGTCTCTGGTATAAAGGTTGGGCTCTTCGCCTACCACACAGTGGACGGGAGTTCGATCCCCTCGTTGGACGGACATCTTTATCTTTCTGTTGGGATATTAAGTCCTCTCACTCTCAGTGTGACAGTGAAGTGCCTGCTGACGCAGCACACAAATGGTAACCCTAAAAAAGTCTTAGGCCTGCTTGAGTGCTTAAGTAAACATCAAAACAAGAAGAGGCTAAAACAGGTGAGGCTGGCGCCTCTATAAATAACCCACTCCTTACAACCACTGCCGTACTGGCCTTGTCAGGCCTGATCGAAGCGGCCCGTTACTTGACCTTGCAGTAGTGTTGCAAGGGACGCAAATCCAAAATCTAAAACACAAGCAACTAACCAAACTAATGCGCAACACCATAATAGAAGTAGATATTGCATCTATATAGCGTATAACCCCGCTTGAAAGCAGGCTCTATGCGCTTTACAATCAATTATTACCCCGGCAGATCAAGCGGTTTAGAAACCTCGACTTCCTGAGAACCACTAAGTGCAAGCCGCCATTTACAGGCGCTAAAGCACTAACATACGGACAAGATCGTTCGCTGTCTATAGCCGGGTACCCATTCACACCTATGTCGAGTGAGGAAAATTCGTGTAAAATGCCTTTCCCAAGGACACAAAGTCCGGCCCGAGCTGGGATTCGAACTCGCAACCGTCCGACTACGAGTCTGGCAGCCTACCCACTAGACTACCGACGCCGTAATAAAAATAAAAAAAAAATAAAAAAATAAAAAACCGGCGCGGTGGTGTAATGGTTAGGTGCTTCGTCTATCACGCAGAGGACGTGAGTTCGAGGCCCGCGTGGGGCAGTTTGTTTGATCGAGTATATGTCCGTTTTTCTGCTGGGACAATGTCCCTCTCAGCCCGGGTTGGCCCTGACAGGCAGGGTCGAAGTCGCCCGTCCGTTAAATGACCTTACAGTGTTGCAAGGGACGTTAACAAAACTCAAACCCAAACGCAAACAAAAATGTGCACTTATTGTCTAAACAATCAATATAATTTATTCTTCGATCAACACGTAGAACAACATTCTGGACCACGGCCTTTGACCCCGGGCGTAACACAGGCAACAATATTAAGTATTCAGGTAATAACAACGCCATGTTTTACATTCTACTGGTATATAATCAATAACATTTATATTTATTTATTTTTAAGCCTATCTCTTGATATTCTTCTCATGTACACAGTGAATCCAATACGGTATCGTGTACGCTATTTTGTTCTACCCCTTACAAACAGTGACGCATACCAGTAATGGTGAACCTAGGATGGGATGCACAATGCTAGTCGGACGTTTTTTCGACTATATGCCCCATTCCATAAAAGCGTAATTTAGATACGTAATTTTTCAACTCACCCCGCCAGCACGCGATTTTGTGAGGTACAGTGAGTATTACCGATTATGGAATTGAACAGTTAGTCGAAAAACCAGCCGACTAGCTTCGTGCATCCCACTACTAGTGTCCGCCATATTTTACATTCTACGGTTTATAATCAATAACATTTATTTTCATTTATTTTTTACACCTACCTCTTAACTTTCTTATCATGTATAAAGTGAATAATGTACGGTATCGAGTTCGCTATTTTGTTCTACCCCTTGCAAACAGTGACATATTCCAGTAATGATGAACCTAGTGTTGATAATGGACACTAATGGCATGTCATGTAAATTTAAAAAATCTTGAACACACTGGGCAATAGATGAACAAATCTATTTACACGACTGAAAATTGTACATGTAGGCCTAGTTACTATCATTCCGTTCTGTGACTTCGATGAACTTTCAACAATTCCCCCCCCCCCCCCCCACTTTCCCCCAAACCCACCCACCTACAGTATTTTCTAAATGCGTGTATACCAGGCTATATTATAAATATAAAGAAGAAAGATAGGTTGTCCTACGTTCTTCTTCAAACGCAGATTAGTAAAACCCCTAAATCAGTGGGGGAAATACTACATTTAAAAATCTTTGGCAGCATCAACAAATTCATATCGTCATGACGCTTCCAATATGGCCTAACT
>JAUKPP010254618.1:0-12354 GCA_032273245.1 Phyllaplysia taylori
GGATGAGGAGGTAGTTGCAGAGGCAACACCAAACCAGAAGCAAACATGAGAGTCTGCGAGGCGCAGGTAAATTTAACGCGCGCTTTCGTTTCTGCCAGAATCTAGGTCACTGGACGGAAAACCGCCTATTGGAACGTCTTGGCGTAGCTAGTTTGTCTTGGGTCATGACATTACTCTATTTATTGACCAGTCACCTCCTTGGTATATAAAGCATAGAGCCTGCTTTCGAGCGGGGATATGCGCTATATAAATGCAATCTGTTATTATTTTTCTATTGTATCACTAGGAGGGGACCAACTTACAGCATGTGGTCAGTGAATGGCCAAATTCTTTATTGTGCGACGGATCAACCCTCAAAGCATTATTGAACATCCAACTGATTAAAATCTATGTTTTCAAATTGTTACATTTCCTTTTCCTCAGATTGCTCTGTTCAAGTTTGTCCGTGTAGCAGGTGACCTCCTGCCTGCTCCCTTGTTCCTGCCCTACATCCACATGCTGACCGGTCTGGCCACAGGACCTCAGTGTGCTCACCATTGCTTCAGTCTGCTTAGAGTCAATGGTGAGTATTGCCTCATGTGGGTCTGGATTGGTTTTGTCAGATTTTATGGCAATATCGACACCAGCATCAGTGGTGTAGTGGTTATGCAAAGAACGTGACTCCGGCTCCCTCATTGGAAAAATATCTCAGCTCAGGTGGGCCTTGACGCGCAGGGTTGAAGTAGCCTGCCTTCAAAATCACCTCACAGTGTTACAAGGGGTGTAAAACGGAAGTACTAATCAACACTATATAGCCGCTCTAATCTGATGAAGTACCAGCAGATTAGGACAATAATAACACCGAAAGGAGTATGTTGCCTCTCAATCACCCGTGGTCTTGACAATCATTTTTCAGGAAAATTACATAGTGTTTAGATAGTGACTCAATATGTTTCTTGGTTACACTTAATAATTTGTGAACAGCACAAGAGTTGACAGGGAACATTGCTTGTTTGCTCTCCTAGTATCAGGGGTGAAAAGTAGGAAATATTACTTAGGATACTTATTTACTGATTTTTTAAAATAAAAAAGCAGCACAATAACGTCTTTGCCGCATCCCCAGGCGGCCAGGCAAACCCAGTGTCATGGGACCACATCTTCCACTCCATGCACCAGTACTACACCAGCCTGCGACAGGAGGCCTACAGCGTCTCGGACAGCCATGCTGTGCCCTACAGGACCAGCGCTGTACGCAGCATGACCCCGCAGGAATTAGAAGCTGTGTGCGTTGTCCTCAAAATGACTCGTCACATCGCTGTTTTGGTAAGAACCTGTGCAGGTTTGATAACTGACTTCTAAAGACGAGATTCACAGATAAGTGGATGTCCATGGAAAAATATATAAATGTTATGAGTAGGGATGATGATTTTCTATTTAATTTTTTTTTAGCTCTGTATGCCTTCCAAAAGTCTTACTTACTAAACTTTTTTATTATGTCAAGAAGTACAATTTGTTTATTCTTTTTGCAGGAGTTACCAAGCGTACTTGGTGTCACCATAAACGTACTTAGAATTTTTTGGGGAGTTAATTTACCTATCTGAGTTCCGGGTTTGGATTTATACTGTTGTCATTGCTATCAGATTAATATTATGGCGCCAAATTTCTTGTCAGATGCGAAATATTCTGATATTCGGATTTTCCTCCACTTCAGAATGAGACGTGCAGATCAGCCTTCTGTGAGAACCAGCAGTGGTCAGTAGTGATGGTGTTGTTTGGTCTTCTGGCCTGTGACGTGACGGTTCGCATGAAGGGGGAGCTCCTGCAGACCCTGGCGGCCATTTCGCAGACGCCGGTGTTTGCTGCCACAATCTGGCAAACATTGGAGACTTCTCAAGTGAGCTTGATACAGTCTTTGTGTTTGGTTAAAACTTTACTACACACGTTAAATGTTTGTTTTTTCTATTCATACATTCAACCATCTAAGGCTTGCTTTTTATTTTTATCAATGAAGTTTATGTTTTTTCTGCAATATTTTTAAACTTTTGAGCATTTTGTTTCTTTGAGAGATTGACTTCAATGTTGAGAACTTGTAATTGGTGACACCGATGATGTGTTATAGTCTAGACAAACAAACAATAGATAGATGCTTGGCATTTACCACCTTTTTCTATCATTGCCCCTAATATTTCTGCCTGTATTTGTCAAGCAGTACTAATTCCTTTCTGTTTATCTCTTAGATCCTGCCCACCACTGCAGCATCAACAGATCAGCCTGGAGGCATTCGTGTGGAGCTGGAGGAAGTGGAGAGTCGCAATGAAGAGTACCCGCTGACCCAGGGCTTCCTCAAGCTGATGGCCGCTCTCACGCAGTTTCCTGTGCCCATGGGACTGGGGGCCGGCACTCGCATTCCAGGCTTTGACCCTTATCTTGACTTCATCCTCAACTCCATCTTGCTCAAGTTTAACACAAGGGCTTACAAGTTGGCTGAAGAGAAGGTGAGAAAAGACAATGTCTGTGCCGTAATGGTTCGGTTCTTACCTTATCACGCACGCAACAGACCAGAGTTTGATTCCTAAGTGAGGGCAAGCATTTGCGTCTCTCTGCTGGGATTCATCCTTCTGAGCCTGGGTTGGCCTTGACAAGCAGGGTCAAAGTAGCCGGCCTCTCTGGTTCTCTAGAATGGCCTTTTTTTTTTTTTTTTTTTTTTTTATGTTTACCAGTTTTACGTCCCCTGCAACACTGTAGGGTCATTTAAGAGACGGGCTACTTCGACTCTTGCCTGTCAGGGCCAACCCGGGCTGAGAGGGAAAAAATCCCAGCAGGAAAAAAAACACCATTTCGTCCGTGATCGGGGATCGAACCAGGGTCTTACGCATGCAAGGCGAAGAGCCTAACCATTACACCACAGCGCCGGTCAGAATGGCCTTCTCCATTTACTTCTTACTATATGCTGCTGCTGTCCTTATGCACATCCTGGCACTAAAATGACTTTACTATGGTGATAGTGCAATAAAGTCACATGAAGAAGAAAAGAAAAAAAACCTACATGTGATGGTTGGTGGGCACTTTGATGTGGTCTGCTCATTTCTGCACTTGTTTCAATGTGTTGTGCACTGGTACTATTATCCTTGCCTACTTTCAGCCTTTTAAATGACTGAATAGTGTCAAAAGTATGGTAAGAGCCTCAACTAAACAAGACAAACATCTAAGTCTCCTGTTCTGCATTCCAGTGGCAGTTGGTGTGCGGCAGCTTGGAGGTGCTGGTCAAGATGCTGTCAGACTACGAGCTCCAGAGCCGTGACCTGGTGCTGGACACAGTGGAGGTGCCGGGCCAGGGGATGATGCCTGCCAGCAAACAACCCGGCTTCACTGTACTCCGACTCATGCTCAGTGACTCAAAGCTATTCAAGACTGTAAGTTGCATTTCTGGATGGTTGTAATAATAAATGAAAATTGATAATACAGTTGGATTAAAAAAATGAGGAACGTATTTATGATTATTTCAATAGAAAATCCGTTCATGTAATGACTTTATTTATTCGCTTAGGGAAAGTTGATGCTCAATGACATCAACGTGCACATGTAAATCTGTCTGCATACCCTCTCAATGCAATAAATACATAGTTCCAATGAAACAAAGGGATTGCTCTATTCACATTCATTTTAAATAATTTTGTTGACAGGCAGACTTTCTGCCATTCTTTTGGGGGATTGATTTACCCCAATACTGCCATAGCGTAGCCATGTGCACTTGAGCCCACAATGGTGTTGTTCTCCTTCACAGGTTCAGATGATCCTAGAGGAGGCTGTGGCTCTGTTTGAGCAGTTTGCTCTGTTCCCTGGTAAGTGGGGTTAGCTTGAGTGCAGCTGATTATGTGAACTCTTTGTATGGTGAACTTGCCTAGCTGTTGAAAGTCGGTGCATATTGGGTTGTCACATCTAATTGTGCTCATGTTTGAAATCTGCCAATATGAATATTTTATAATGTACAATCACTTTTGATGTCTCTTTGACTTCTGTGGAAGTTTTCAGAATGTTTAACAGTGGTTTGAATATGAGCATCTATGATCTTTTTTCTTTTTTAGAAACGAGTGAAATGACCAGACTAAACATTTGATTGCTGATGTATAGGTACTTGGCAACTTGTGGGGCAGAGAGCTCGGAATTTTGTAGATAATTGTGCTTTAGAACCTAACAAAACATAGGAAGTGAATGTTACTAAATATTTTTTAGTTGTGAAACTTCTTTTGAGTCAGCAAGTATGTTTTAATAATGTAGGTACAGAGAAATGGTGTCCCGAAGGTTATTTATTATGTCTTTGAAGGAGAAAAAATACACCACAAGGATTTATCATTATTGTTGCGCAATTGAATTTATAACTTATGATGTTGGTTTGTTAAATATATTTTCCAGGGCTTAAAGATGTTTTTACAATCTTTTTCTTTCAGGTAGCGAAGCCTTAGAGCGAGCGTCCCTGCTATGTCTGCAACTGCTGGAAGGTGCGGCTGACCAACAAGCTGCGTTAGAAGCCAGGGTCAGGGAAACGTCCTCGCCACTGATGATATCTAGCATGGAGCGACTGCTACTGGCCATCAACCCACGAACTCGCAAGGCAGACTATCTGGTCAACATCACAAAGTATGTTATTTATTTACACTGTGCAATGTTATCTTTTATCGTAGGACATTTTTCAAAGTATCTTAAGTCTTTTTATATGTTTAAATGTGTGTTTTTCATTGTGCATGATATGACAGTGATGAAAGTAGCAACAATTTCATTGCTTATAATTGGGTTAGATTTTTACTAAGTTATATTATTTTTGTGAATCTTAAGTATGTCTGCGGATGCATTGCAATTGTGGTTGGTTATTTATACTATTGATTTCACTCCTAATATTGAGTTCCGCGTGATCCCACTATTTTGAAACATCTTTTTTGGGGAGCCACTTGCTTCTCTGTCTTTTATGAGCCCTGTGAATTTTGCTCCTCTCTGTAGGTTTGTGGTGTTCAACACAACTCTGCCCAAACACACTTTGTCCGCTGTGAAGATCCTGTGTCACGTATGCAGGGAGACGCCCTCCCAGTCAGACATCATCAATCTATTTACTGCAGAGAAGGTCAGTTTTTAGTCACAATTTGCAACATTTTTGTGCCTGCACTCGTTGATATTTCTTCAAAATCTGAAAGATGTAAATGAATTCGGAAAAGCGTGTCAAGTCCCCTTATTGTTATCTTGGGTTTTTTTGGGTTTTTTTTAGCTCTTTTTTTTATATTATTAGATTTGAAACTCCAGGATGGCCCCGGCCAATGATTATCGATTCTTATTTCTCTTGATTAAAAAAAAAAAAAAGTTCAGTGTAGATAGTGTGATAAAATTCTTTGCAAAGCAAAAAAAATATCTTGATGAGTGTCTAATATTCCCGTCATCACACAGTGCTTTTTTATCTTTTTTATTGATTATAGTGATGGTAAGTATTCCGTCATTTCCCAATTCTTTCCCTTATTTTTGTTAACATTAAACAAGGTTACACCACATTGTGTGCTCATAATTGTCGTCATTTCCCAATTCTTTCCCTTATTTTTGTTAACATTAAACAAGGTTACACCACATTGTGTGCTCATAATTGTAAAGGAAATTCATCGAAGTATTATTTGAGCTTAAGATAAATCTTGTTGGACACCCACAATTTTCCTGTTCTGAACCACTGATTTCCTTTATCACGTCCACAGCGTGTGAGTGCTGAGCTGTTGCAAGGTTTTGTGGAGTGTCTGGACTCAAACACTGCAGAGCTGGCAGAGGAACGAGCCTCGGCGCTGCTCTCGGAGCAAGGTAACTTTGTGAAGGCATGACTGAGGGCTGAAAGTTGTCTGTGGCTTTCCAGTGTAACTATGTTACTATTGTCCTGGTCTGCTTGCTGGAGTTGAAATGACATTACAATGTCAATAGTGCCTTAAAACCCTAACAAAGCGTAAAGAAAAAATGAATCTGCAAATGCTTTGTTTGTTTGTTTGGTTGGTTAGGGTTTTACGGCTTCATCAACTCTATAAGGTCATTTCGGTGCCCACTGCAAATGCAATATTAGAAGAAATTGTTAGCACGTATTTGGCTTTCGATAATTTTTCTTTTCTTTTCTGATTTTGTCCACCAGATAGTGACAGTGAGCCTGAGCCTGTGGTGCAAAACGCCATCTGTGAACACATCATCCAGCTCTTGCTGGTCTCTCTGGACCAGGCAGCCCCCAACCTGGCACACTGGTTGTTGGGATTTCACCTACAGAAGCCCGTCGTACGGACAACCCTACAGGACCCTGGTGAGTCTCAGTGCTGTTAAAATATTAGAAAAATAAATCCCAGTCTCCTTATGACCCTTTCCCCACAATCCAATTTTTTAAAGATTTCTTGTACTTGTTGTTTTTAACTTATAAATCATTGCCTGATCATAATGTTGAAGCTGATGCAAAACCAAAGCCAAGAGAATTACATGAAAATGTATTTTCAATTGCCGTCAGTGTTTTACATGTGCTCATTTGTTTTGCATGGCCCTCTTCCTCCAGGTGTCCTTGAATCGCCCAAGACGTGTCTACACTCCATCCTGACTCTCCTGGAGCATGGCGTCGGCACGCGGGAGGGACCCACCTGTTTGTTGGACCGGCCACGGCTGGCCGAGCTGGGCTATCACATGATCTACGCCCTGTGTGCCAACAAAGACACGTCGCCACCCACCCTGCGCTATCTCCGCACCACTCACGACTTCCTGTACAAACAGCTGCAGCATTTACCTCTTGACAGTTCAAAGTATGGTGAGTTGTCTACTCCTGCACTGAGGTCTGCTGAGTTTTTTTTAGTTTTTTGTCGTTGTTATTTTTCTACTTGGTGCTGGAAGATGCAGGAAATATTCTCAAACAAGAGATGTAAAAGTCCAACTTTTCATGTCTCACTTTAACACTTTTAAAAATTGATTTGCTTAATAAGATACTTGTATGAAATGAAAAATAAAATGGTCGGATGAAAATTGCTTATATTTAGGGATGATATATTTGTGTCAAAATGATGAAGGAATTTTTTTTTTTATGGCCCTGTGCTGTATCTCAAGGCCATAGGAAGAGGGCTTTAAAGGAAATTTTGGTATGAAAAAATATGCCCACTCCTGAGGAGTACTAATTGGCTACGTTTATGTCTTAACTAAAGTCGGAAATGGTGTTTTGAGGACTTTTTCCTTTGTCTTAATTATTATCACTGAAATCCAGTTATTAGTCTCCGCATTTCTTTTCTGTGTTACCCCATATTGGTTGTGTCTTTTTGTTTGCAAATGCAGCTTTTTAAATATTCACTTATTTTCACAAAATCCCAGTGTAAACTTATTTTCGGGTACATTTTCCTATAGCCAATGATGTATCAGACCACCAAGCATGGTTGCTGAAGACTGCGGCGATAGAGCTGCGTATGACCTCCCTGAACCACCAGCGCTCGCACACACAGCGGCTGGTACATCTACTGCTGGGGGACGAGGACCAAGAACTACACAGTGAGTAACCGGGGACGGGTTGTCCTTTAGACGCTCGACTTGTTATCTCATTTGCAGGTCTTGTTGTAAGGAGATTGCAGTATGATTCCACTACACTGCACTGATGATGTAGCGCAGTCTTTGTTAAAACTATTGTCATTTGGAAATCAGCAATGTCACAGTGCAGGATTGAGGGAAATTCTCTAAAAAACTGACTAAAATTGAATAAGGATTATAGCTTCGGCAAAATCCACTTTTTTTTTTCCACTTGAGACATTTTTATTTCCTGGTGATGACTTGTTTCCCTATTATCCCAGATCTCAAATCTCTTGAGAGCACCATCTATAACATACCCTGGCTACAAAATATGTTTTTGGGGATGGAGTTTAATGTAGGGTATATTGTAATGTAGCAGAATGGTACCATATTATATCAGGAGTCGGCAAACTACGGCTCATGTGCTAGATCAGGCCCACAAGCAGTTTCAGGGTATGACTGTTTTGTTACATAAGATGAGACACGGTTCACCCTACCCTGGCAGAGGATCTCTCCAAGGGTGATGGTTGGTCAGTGCCGTGGTGTATAAAGTTGTGGTGTGTGATCCAGTGACACTCTGACTGGTGTTTTCTTTGATTAGAGCAACTTTCTCCCTCCATGCGTGCAGATGGAGGCCAACCCGGGGATGACGGGGACTTCAGTGTGGCAGAGAGAGAGTCTGGTATGTCCCTGACCTTGACACAAGCAAACTTGACCGCAGGTAACTCATCGACACTTTTAGGGGGAAACTCTTCAGGGTGATGTGTTTATATTGATGATTCTATACTGACAGGTTTTTTTTTAAAATAGTGATGGATTCTCAACTGAAATAACACTGAAGCAGCTGAAGATAGAAATTAGTAGTCTTTTGCATATCATTCATTTACTATTTAAGTTTTGCCTGGGCTACTTCATAAGTTGATGTTGATGGAAAAGTAACTTCATAAAGAAATTGGTAGATTAGTATCAAAACAGTGCACCACTTTTGCATACCAAAGAGGGAGGAGCACTGATAGGGGCTGAAGAAAACCCACGAAAAGAAAAGTTATAACTTGTTTTTGAAGGAGGAATTTAAGCTCCGGCTTCGTGTTTTACTATATTATTATGAAGTTGTCTTGTATCTTTGTCTATGCCTTTAGATTGCAGCTTGTACCATGATTTATGCTCTTGAATAATTGCAAGGCAAAAAGATGTGATGAGAACAACACTGATATTTCTGCAGGAAAGCAAATGCGGCATCGTATCCTAGGCGCGTTGGACACGATTTCCTTCGAGCACTCCTTCCCGCCACCTCTTCAATTTACATTCTTCGACAAGGATCAAGTGGAGACGTTGGTGCGCAGCCTGGAACGCAAGACGCCAGAAGGTGTGGCATACTGCGATGTGCGAGCCCTGCGGCACATTTTGCTGACAGAACTGGCCAATCAGCAGGGACCAATGGTGGCTGGGCAGAGACCTCACATCATGGAGGTGAGGCAGATGGTGACCCGGTTGATCACAGTGACTGGATACTGTTTTGGCCCTGTTCTTTCTTCTTTTCTTTTATACTGTTTTGGTCCTATTCTTTCTGGGTTTTTAAAATTGTTTTACTGAAACTGAAATCTCTTTTTAAATTTGTTAATAATCCCATCATTTGTGTGCTCTGCTTAACTAACTGTAGTGGCTGTGCCTGTCAATTGTCTTTTACTTGCTATTGATACTTCATAAATTTTCAGGTGTTTTTTTTCACTAAATCCTGGAACAATGTGAAGACTTTTGAAGCATATATATTATGGTATTTCAAAATTCTTTCTTCCACCTTTGTGATTTATTCATTTTGATTATTGTAAGAAATATAAGTTGGTGAGAGATGGGGAAATTGTGGCATTATTTATAGTTTGGATGAACCAAGATTTATGTATCTTTATTCACTATCCAGTGTACGATTTTTTTATTTTTATTTGTCAGTTTATATGCATTGGAATTTGCTATACAATCAAAACATACCAATTTCATCCTATCTGGTATTGACTGAGTTCCACTGTAATGAAACCTGTTTTTGTTTTCTCTTTTCTCATACGCACAAAGAGATCCAGTCCACTCTTGGCAGTTCAGCCTATCTGATATTAACTGAATGTCATTGTAATGGAAACTTTTGTATCCTCTCTCCTCTGTGGCCCACCAGGAGATCCAGCTGATCCTTGAGACGGTGGTGGAGCACAACGAGAGTCGCCAGGGCCTGCAGCGTAAGAAGCTTGCCTTCGAGGCCTGGCGTCAGCTGGTGGAGGTGATGCTGACCACCGTGCCGCGGGATCTGCTGAGTGGCGAGCAGCGACAGATGGTTCTGTTTGACTTGCTGCAGGAACTTCTGGTCAAGGTGAGACAGATATGAGGATAGGATTAAATGTCATGCATCCAGTCATAAGTGTCTAGTTGCGTTTTGACGGCTCAGAGGTATCAGTTTCACACTAAAGCTTATTTGTTTTCTTTCAAATGTTGAAATTTATAAAGTTGGCAATACATATTGCAGCTAGTTCTTTTATCTTTTAACTCACATAAGCCTATCCTTTTATCACTGTCACCCTTACTCTCTGGAGTCAATTCATGGGTACAGAAACATCAGAAAAATTTCAATTTCTGCAAATGGCTGTAATAAATATAGCTACTTGACCAATGATGAATTCTTAAAATTTATTGGACGTGGCTCATGTAAAGGCCTGTCTTACAGTCAGGATTCCAGTAAAAGTTATCTTTCTGGAAATATTGGGATTAGGATGCTGGTTAAAGAAAAAGAGGGAGGAGGGAGGGGAAGAATAGCAAACAAATCTCTTGTGCAATCCTCGATCTCCTTTATGTTATGCATGCTGTAGGTACTTAAAGATATCCAGTGTCCTCATTATCAAAATAGTGAAAAAGAGGGAAGATCAATAAAAATTTAGCACAAATCTTAATTTCCTCTACGTATCTATCAGGTATCGGGTGAAGAAGTGAGCCTGGAGGCGACGGGTCTGGTGTCTGACGTTCTCCTCACCCTGATGGCCAACCTTCGGCACTGCTTCTCGGCCAAGGCCACGCCCTCGCCCACCAGCGGGGACAGCTCGGCACACCCGTTCTGGACCAGCAAAGGGGGCAGCTCTCGCACGGCTTTCTCCACCTTGTTGCAGGTCGTGCTCAGGGGACTCATTGACTACATTCTCAAGTGCAGTAAGATATTGTTTGGTTCTATGTGTGTGTGAGTTGTTGAGCTGAGTTGTTGCTTTATGTTTTTAGTGTGTGTGTTGAGAGGGAGTGTGTATGAAAACATTTGGTTTTATTTTGACATGTGTCAGGTTCATGGGTTATTATTAAAAAATGTTTTTTGCTCATAAATGTCTGTTTTATATATTTAACCACTTCCTGTTTTGTAAGTTCAGTCGTTATGCCGCATTGATTTGCAGGCTGAACTTCTTGTATGATTGAGCCCATATATTGCTTTCATGTTAAATGGACTCTTTATTATTGTATTGTCGTCCATGCTTCCACTCTTGCGTGGTACTAAAGAGGCACACTTCTCAACAGCCAATTATTGCTGTTGACTTCCATATCTGAAATCTGTTTTTCTTCATCAACAAAATTCTTTGCAGAAGCCCAAATGATTTTTCCATCATCTGTTTCATGTGTTTTCTTGCTTCTCCATTCACTCAGACATCTCAACACCTTCAGGTGCCGTCTATAATTTGAATAAAACACATGAAATTCATTTTACTCCATGGTTAGTACACTCTCGGATACCTTCGCTGTGGTGTAATGGTTAAGCTCTTTGCCTGTCATGCGGAAGACCCCGGTTGGATCCCCGATTGCGGACGATCTGGGGTTTTTATCTGCAGGGATTTTTCCCCTCTCAGCCCGGGTTGGCCCTGACAGGCAGGGTCGAAGTAGCCCGTCTCTTAAATGACCTTGTCAAACACTCTCGAATTCTTTGTTCCAGGTGGTGGCGTCCAGAAGGTGAAGGTGAACCTGTATGGAGCTTTGCTGTACTGTCTGCAGATTGCAGCTAAGCCAAACTCAGAGGAAGACTCTGTCACACGTAGGGACTATGACAGTTTAGTTGTTAATATTATTCCCATCCTCATTCTTTGTCAGAATGTAATGATGAAGCTGATAAACAGTTCTTTTTTTTTCTGTATTTTTCCATTTATTTCCATTATTTCAACTGAGATCCTCTAGGAAGACACTTTTTATTCTCATCATTGTTAAAACTTTTTAAACTTTTCTCAAACAGCTTTGTGATTATTTTTGTTGGTTTTAGTGCAAATCCTAGTGGCATCTCTGACTTTGATGTATAGTTTTGCTTTTCAGGTTGTTAAATTATTCTCTTTGGGGAGTTAGTATAATGAAGTTTAATTTAGTCTCCCAACAGATCACATATATAGAAGAGAATCAATTCTAAAAGGTTTTATGTTTGAAAAACCAATGGCTGATCTCTTTCTCTCAACAAATTATCGTATCGTTAACTTCTTCATTGTGTCTTTCTAGCCATGGACTGAGAATGATACCGTACAGTTTTCTTTCTTTTCTTCTGGATTTTTATAACATCTCATGAATT
The DNA here is from genome assembly GCA_032273245.1 of Phyllaplysia taylori. Taxonomy (NCBI): domain Eukaryota; kingdom Metazoa; phylum Mollusca; class Gastropoda; order Aplysiida; family Aplysiidae; genus Phyllaplysia; species Phyllaplysia taylori. Next base: position 12,083 of record JAUKPP010254618.1, read on the forward strand.
TTTCTAGCCACGGACTGAGAATGATGATTTTTATAACATCTCGTTTATTTTTTATTGAAGAGTTGTCCCCATCCCTGTGAGAGTGATGTGCTGATTGTTTTATCTTTCTGTTCCTCTGTCCCAGTGACTCGCAAGTCTGGCATGGAGAAACTGCTGAGTCCGGACCTGTCCGAGTTTGAGCGTCTGGCCCAGGAGAACATGGAGACCATCACGGCCTACGGGGACAGCCTGATGGAGACGCTGTGTCGGGACGCTTGTGACGGACATCATGT